>JAOTON010000004.1:0-140242 GCA_034440635.1 Lepas anatifera
GACAGCACCATTCCTGTACTGAGGCATTATCAGAGAGTGAGGCTCATGAGGCTCTGACCTGGTCAAGGTAAAATTAGTTCAAAATGCATATCATTTTAGCCGCAAAGACAAGGTCAATCTAATAAAGTTAAAATAAACGCTCTATCAAAATGAATAACTAAGTTATTAAGCTAAAACTATTTTCCAATGTATTTCCAATGGAGAGGTCATGGCTCGTACTTGACCTTAGGTCAACGATATAAAAATACCGGAACAAATTTTAGAGAACTAGGCGTATTATGTGATATGAGTTTCAATCTGATAAGTTCACCCTGTTCTGACTTATGCTTTCTTAAACTTATTTGAGGTCAGGTCACTTGACCTGTACTGGTGACCTGACCTGAAATGACCTAACTTTAAAATTTTGACAAAAGTTGCAAAAATGATCAGAAAAAGGTATACCAAGTACGGCGACGCTACGAGCTGCCGTTTTTATACTATCTCCATAAAACCAGAGAGGGTCGAGTACCCGCCTCCTCGTCAAAGCGCGTGTTAAGATAGCATAAGTCGGAACAGGGTTTAACTATCCGATTGAAACTCATATCACGTAATGGGCCCACAGAGTTTTACAACATCTATTCTAGAATTTTTTATATCGATGTCCTAAGGCCAGGTACGAGCCATGACCTCACCGTTGGAAATCAATGGGAAAAATGGTTTAAACTGAATAACATAGTAATTGTATGGTGGTAGAACATTTATGTTAACGGCATTAGGTTCGCCTGATCTTTGCGGTTATAATGATATTAATTTTGACCTAATTTGACCTTGACCTAATTTGACCTCAGGTCACATCCTAAATTTGACCTGGCCTGACCTTGCCAGATCATAGTATGCATCTTTTGCTTCGGCTTGCAGCGAGGATTTCAATGGTCTAGATGTTTTTGCTCTATCTGTGATAGTTCAGATGTAATGACTGCAGACCTTCATCTACGTGTTATTCTTACGGTGGCACGCCTTGACTCAAATATCCAAATATTTGCTCTAGAAAATTGTATTGGCTATCCAACGCTGTTGACCGTTTTTTCGCAATCTATCGCGGTTCTCGAAATTATCGGGGGACGGGTACCCTACCCCTCCGTTAGAGCGAAATTGACTCAGACCGCCATCAATGCACATATCAATATGCAACAACTGTGCAGTACAAACTGCTTTAGATTCTTATGGAAGCTCTCCTTGACAAAGGCACCTTTTCCTTCGGCGTTTTTCATTGTTCGCCATCTGTCCACTTCCAGTTGTAGAATTTTATTTGAATATTTTGCAGTCTCTTTTCAGGCAGCAGCGCTCATTTATCCAAGTTTCGCTACTTCCCGGTAAGAGTTGTCCAATATGAAATTCCTTTAAAACACCGTGAAAAATTGTTTCCGAACATTTCCCCTCGGAATACGCAAAATGCATCCCCTGGGTAATTTATGACGCCCCTCTACCCTTTAGAGAATGCTAGATCCGTCACTGTTTGGTTGTGATTTAGAGCGCAATGAAATGTAAATACGGACATATTTCAGCATGTAGTGGAGTAAGCTGACACCACTGGGAGCAGGTGCGCACGTTTGACCTGTGTTTCAGCTGCGGCACCGGCTGGAAGTGTCGGCGGGACCCGGACCACGCCTCCGGCCACAGCTGCGGCTGCAGCAGCAAACCCGGCTGGACCATCAAGTCAGGTAGTGAGACCGGCCCCACCGCCCCACCAGCCCCTGATTCCACCACACTTTCTGGTCCCCCTGAAAATGTCAACTGCACTCAAGTGCTTCGGATCCTATAGAGCCAATGAATAACCATGAATTGCTTAGACGATGTCCGTGTTTCTTATGCAGATAGCCTGATGTGTTGGGTGGACTCGCGTGTGTCACAGTTAAACTGTCACAGCTTCAACCACAGATGCCATCTCATCTTTCTCGGCAACTTTCACGCATGTGATGTAGATAGGCGCCTGTGTTGTGTTCCACAAGTGTATTTCTTCTGAAAACTTGGGCAGATGCCAATTTTCAAGCTGGAAGAGGTTCCATTTAGCCAAGGGGCGCCCCTGCTTGTACCTAATTCATCAGGGGGTGTTGAATCACAGTGTGGTGGCGTCACCTTTGACATCGGGAAGGGATAGGAGATGGTGTTTCAGAGTTCCCCGGGAAGCAGCCTGGAAGCGCCTAATGATATCCCATCGGAGAGTATCTACCCTTTGGCCCTGGGTCCACCAGTTCTTATAAAACTTTCCATAAAAAATTGATGTGGCAATTTAGCAATCTCTACAGAGATGTCAAAACTTGGAATCTAAATTTTTAAAAGTGCTCAAACCTGCGCTTTGACCCGGTAACGTATAATTTATTCATTTCAAGCCAAATTCATACAGTTTAGCTGACCTTTAGACGCAACTGCATGGAATTTTTATTTTTCAAAACTCGAAATCTCCTAGATGAAAAATAGATTGTTTTACCCTTGCAGTGTGTAAATTTGTGTTTGGAACCTACAAGGACATCTGAGCGGGGGCGGGAAAAATACAGGGCTGTATCAAATAAACCTTGTAAGCGTTCCCCGAATGCGATAAAGGGAAACCTTCCAAAGTGCACTGCCATGAAGCTAATTATCACAACTGAGTCAAAATAGTTGCATCTTGTTTGAAAAAAATGATTCGGAAAGATAGAGCCGTGCCAAAGTAGGAAAGTGCTAACCCAATGTGCAGCGTCTGTCCGACTTTGTTGAGTGTTGCGGTGGGTTTGTGTCTGCCTGTGGCCTGCGTGTCTCCGTATGGTAGGTGGTTGATGAGTGTTGCACAGTGGGAGGGGTGGCCACCGCAGGCCGCCTGAGCGCCGGTCGCCCCCTGCCGACAGACAGAGAGCCGCAGTGTGTGGTGGCGGACGCCTGCGCCGCCCGCCGGCCCTGCCAGCACGGCGCCACCTGCAGCCGCCGGCCCGGCGTCCGCTTCAGCTGCCTCTGCCACCCGGCCTGGCAGGGCCGGCTCTGCACGCTGGCGCGGGACCCCTGCGCCTCGCTGGGCCCGGTGTGCGGCCGCGGCTTCAATTGCAGCCGCAGCGAGAGCAGTGCGGCCGGCTTCAGCTGCCACTGCAGCAGCCGGGCCGGCTGGGCACGCGTCTCAGGTGAGCCGGCTGTCCGTGCCTGCCCGCTCTGCTGACTGTCCTTACCTGTATAACATCGACGCAGGGCTGTTGTTGCTTGCATTCCACGATTTCGAAGAAAAACAATTTTAGTGTCGGCTAGAAATGTGTGATCCGCGATTTATGTGTTCGAATCGGTTGCTGTATTGGCATCAGGTCATTCATAGCAATCCGGCTGTAAGGCATCTTTGCGCTGTTTCAGCCAGCAATCCGCAGTGCCACATTGACAACATCTGCCTGGCCACAAACCCGTGCCAAAACGGTTGCACGTGTATGTACGTCTCGTGGTGGCACAACATATACGTGCGCGTGTCCTCCCGCTTGGACTGGTAGCACGTAGTAAGAGAGGAGCGCAATCTTGAAAGAGCACACCGAACCTCTGCCAGAAGTTGTCGTGCCAGCGAGAGCCAAACGTTACGCTGGGATACAGCTGCGATTGTTCCAAGCCCGGATGGAAGCTTCATTCTCGGGTAAGAACTCTGCGCTGTCTTAAGTTGTCATTGAATGCACTTCCCACGTTCTCTGAAAAAGTGAACCTCAAGCTTATTTTGAGTGCGTGACCGTGGTTCCATGCTGTGCTGCTGTCTTTAGTCTTCTTTCTTCTAATATTCCGGGAGTTCTTTGAAGGTTTTTCTATGAAGAATCTTTCCCTCGGCAGATGTTCAAAACTACAAGAGTAACTCTGTATCTCTGTATCTCTGTATATGTATTAATCACCAATAGGCACATACCCAATTATAGGTGAAGTCAATGAAAGATAAAAATGCATAATAACCAACAGCCTACTCCTAAAACTCGCAAAAACATTTCTAACACGACAAACACAGATAATCAATCTGGTCACTGACCTATGAAAGCTGTTTGTAGAGTCGTAAAAGAGGCGATACACTTTTTAAGTCGTCCAATGGGATCCGTCAAAATATCGCAGGTTGGTGAGAAAGCTAAAAAGTTATTAACAACGCGAGGAGCCCGCACAAACACACATGATTGTATCGTGTTCACTCGACCAAAAGGCACATTTAAGAAAGTTACACTAGCATTCCTGGTAGTTCTAGATGGTACATGAAGCGGGAAACATTCCAAAAGATGAGATGATGCGATGAGACCTCTAAAAACCTTGCTTATGAATAAGATGTCATGCTGTACACGCCTTGCCAATAAAGTACGAACATCATAAAACTTCGTCAATTCCTCGTAACCTAATGATGGACAGGCTGGGTCAACATGGTTCGCAAGCCACATCAAAAACTTGTGTTGGATTCTTTCTATACGATCCAGATGACATTTTGCGGCTCCAGCCCAAACCACTGAACAATACTCTAAAACTGACCGAACATTTGCATTAAAAGCCGCCAAAGCGGCCTTCTTATCCAGCTTACATCTAGGGAGGCTGTCTGGAAGGTTCTGATTAATAAACCGAGTGATCTGTTTGCTTTGGAAAGCATCGAGTTTATATGGTCGGAAAAGGTAAGCTTTTGGTCAAGAATGATTCCCAAATCTTTTATGGAAGAAACGTTCTCCAAAATTGTTCCGTTGATTTTATAAGCCGAATCAATGAGATTGCGTTTTAAAGATATTTTGAAAGACTTGCATTTTGAGGCGTTTAGATTCATCTTCCAGGCAGCAGCCCAACTTGCTACTGCGTCCAGGTCTTTCTGTAACGTGTTAACGTCATTTTGGGATTTCACTTGATGGAATATTTTCAGATCGTCCGCGAAAAGCAAACACTTGGTAGAAACTACGTGTGGCAGGTCGTTAACGAAAACTGAAAACAACAACGGTGAGAACTCTTATTTCTCTTAACCCTTGCCCCGGTGGCGGGTATGAGCCACCTTCGCCCTGGTGGGGGGCTAAAAACTCACGATCTCAAAAACTAAGAGAGTTAGAAAAAAGCGCAAAAACGGCAATCGAAAGCTCTTCGAAAATGATATCGAAAATACTTCAGTCATTTTTCTCGTCAGGTCAATATCAAGGTCACCAGAGGTCAAAATAGGTCAAAATCGCTAATATGAGGTGTACTAAGAAGCGATAAAGGTAAAGGAACACACTGACAAGTTTGATATTAAATATATATTCAAAAGCAAGCACACGGACGCGTTTCGTAACTTCTTCATCTTGAAAAAAATGTAAACTTAAACATCTTTAAAAAATGTACTAAGATAACCTCATATATCCCAGAAACTATGATAGCTAGAAACATTTTTCTAACACCATTCGAAAGCTCTTTAGTTGCTCTTTTATTGCAGTGGCAATCATTTTCGTGTCAGGTCAAAGCCTAGGGAGCTACAGGTCACTGAATATTGGGAATGTTCTTGGGAATGTCCATAGCCACCCATGCATAATGGTGTTCACCTTTTCGCTAATAACTTTCAAACCAAGCAAGATGCAGCCATAGCTGATGCACCATTGCAATCCTCTCGTCAATACAAATCGAATGATGTATAATAATGCCAGGTCAACGGTCTGACCCAACTTGACCTGGTATAGTCATGATGTATATCATTTGACTTGCAGTGACCATACAAACACTTTGGTGACAAGATAAAAGTTCTATCTTTGTTTAATCAAAATTTATAGTGTAAAGCATCAAATCATGCTTATTTGACCTAATGGGACCTTTCAAAGGTCACTAGTCAAAATTTTTGGCATCAACTTCAGAAATGGGCTAATAGCAAGTTGTTACCGACGTTTGAAGTTGATTTCATCCATATTTACTGGGAAAAGCTCATTTCGTGATTTTCCCCATGTATTTACAATGGGGAGGTCATGCTCTGCACATGACCTTAGGTGCGCATCATCAAAACAGCCCATACATCTCGGCAACCAGGGAAGAGGTGCGTCGCGTCATTCAATCGTTCCCACCTGCTTCAAGCTCTGGTTTGGACGGCATCAGACCGGCCCATTTGTGCGAACTCCTGTCTGACAAGACAGCTGAGGCGGGACAACGCCTTCTCACTGCACTGACGGCGCTGATAAACCTAACTCTGAGCGGACGGCTACCAAGCTTTGCAATACGGAGCTTTTTTGGTGCACGCCTCATCGCGTTGCGCAAGAAGAATGGTGGACTCCGACCCATTGCTGTCGGCAACGTCTATCGACGCATCGCTGCGAAAATCGCAGCGACCAGCGCTTCCGTGGGGCTTGGTACCGAGCTGCGGCCAGTGCAACTGGGTGTCGCCACCCGGAACGGCTGTGAGGCGGCTGTCCACACAGTGAGACAGTACGTTGATGCATCGGAAGGCTCCGAAGAAAAACGCATCCTGGTCAAATTGGATGTGGCCAATGCCTTCAACACGGTCAGAAGGGACTCCATGCTGGAAGTGATCCGGGAACGAGCGCCCAAGATCTACCCCTTCGTTTGGCAAGGGTACAGTGAGGCTGCTCCACTGTTCATGGGAGACAACGTGATCCTGTCGCAGACAGGGATTCAGCAGGGGGATCCCCTGAGCTCCTTGATGTTCTCCCTTGTCATCGACAAAGCTACTCGCAGTGTAGATACAGACATAAACATCTGGTACCTGGATGATGGTACCCTGGCAGGCCCTACTTGGAAGTAGTCAACAGTGTGCGACGAGTGAAGAATGAACTTGAAAAACTGAACCTTACCATTAACACGCGCATTGACGGGGGTCTGAGCCACCTTCGCATTGACGGGGGGCGGTACCCGCCCCCCTAAGATCTCGAGAACCACGGTAGTTAGCGAAAAACAGTAAATGGCGTTGGGCTGCTCATCCACTTCTCCATCGAAAACATTTGAACCATTTTTTTGTCAGGTCACATTTAAGGTCACGAGAGGTCAAAACATGCCCGTCATAGGGAAAACATGTAAATTCAGTTTTTCGGCCATTACATCTGAACAACTAAAGATAGAGCAAAACGACTTGAACTATATGAATCCTCTTAGCAAGCCGAATTGAATGATATATAACTTGACCTTGCTAGGTCAAATCAAGGATTTGACCTGACCTAAGGTCAGGTCAGGGTCAAATTATATAAAATGCATATCATTAGAACCGCAAAGCCCCGGCGAGTCTAATGCAGCTAAAATAAATGCTCTATCACCATCTGTTGCTGAGTTATTCCATAAAAACCATTTTTCCCATGTATTTCCTATGGAGAGGTCATGCCTCGTACCTGACCTTAGGTGATCGATATCAAAAATACCGGAACATATTTTAGAGAACTCGGTGGGGCCATTATGTGATATGAGTTTCAATCGGATGAGTTCACCCTGCTCCGACTTATGCTATCTTAAACTTTTTTTGAGGCCGGGTCACTTGACCTGTATTGGTGACCTGACCTGAGATGACCTAACCTTAAAATTTTCACAGAAGTTGTAAAAATGATGAGGGAAAAGGTATACCAAGTACGGCGGCGCTACGCGCCGCCGTTTTACTACTGTCTCCGAAAACCCGAGGGGGGCGGGTACCCGCCCCCGTCAATGCGCGTGTTAACTCTTCCAAATGCGAAGTAGTGTCTCTAGGAACGGATGCGCACGCATGGAGCGATGAGGCTACAAAGTCACTTTTTACAGTGTTACCGAACATTCGTGAGGTCTCCGCAGAGGAACTCGAGCTGCTCGGCGCACCTATCCGGACATTCCAGCTCAAAAACCACCTCACTCGTTCCTGTCAACTGGTGGAAAAACTGATCACACGTCTCGAGGCACTTGGTGAAGCGCACCAAGCATTCTTCCTTCTGAAAAATTACGTGTCAGCGCCTCGTCTCTTATACCTACTACGCAATGCTCTTGCTCACAACCACCCGGCTTTTCTCGCTGAAATCGACGAAGCAGTTCGACGAGGAACAGAGAGAATCACAAATGTACAGCTGGAAGGTGATGCGTGGCGACAGGCAACGCTACCAGTAAGTCTCGGTGGGCTCGGTATTAGAATGACCGTCGACCTGGCCCTTCCTGCCTACATGGCATCTCTCGCAGCATCTGCACCTGTGGCTGAGTTCATTCATCGTCCCGCTGCAGCGTGTATCCTCGAGATTGCACGGAATCTATGCACGGAATGGCAGCAGCTCACAGGCCTAACACCACCACTAGAAGCTCGCCGGGACATTCAGCGAGAGTGGGACCGAGCAGGAGCTATGGCCATCGCAGACAAGCTGCTCCAAGACAGCACATCCGATGCAGACAGGGCTCGACTCCGAGCGGCTGCGCAACCACACTCGGGATATGGCTGAACGCTTTTCCAGTGGCCAGTGTTGGCACTCTCATCCAGCCGGACACACTTCGGACGGCCGTCGCCCTCAGAGTTGGTGCTCCAGTCTGTGCGCCTCACCACTGCCGCTGTGGTGCACACATAGAAGAAAACGGACACCATGCCCTGTCATGCATGCGCAGCGCTGGACGTCATCCGAGACATGCAGCCATCAATGACGTCATCAAGCGATCGCTGACGAGTGCAGGGACTCCATCTGTGCTGGAACCGCCAGGGCTCGACCGTGGTGACGGCAGAAGACCAGACGGGCTGACCACCTTCCCTTTCTCGGAGGGGAAATGTTTAATGTGGGACGCAACGTGTGTTGATACATACGCCCCCTCCATAGTGAGCACTTCAGCCTCTGAGGCTGGGGCTGCCGCAGCCGCTGCCGAGAGCCGCAAAATTCGACGGTATGCCAGCATTAGCTACCGATATCACTTCGTGCCCCTTGCCGTTGAAACGGGTGGTACGATCGGTAAGGCAGGAGCAGCCTTCCTTCAAGAACTAGGGCGCCGTCTGGTCCGTGAAACGGGCGACAAGCGCGAGTCGAAATGGCTGATGCAGCGAATCTCCGTAGCTGTCATACGAGGCAACTCCACCTCCATAACCCCTAGCTGGAAAGGAAGGTGCAGATCCGCCTTCCAAACTAAAAAACATCACTGTACCTTCGGCCCCTGCAAACCGCCTGGCTAGATACCGCGCCATGTTCAAGGACATGACCGGAAGGTCCCCGAGGGAAGAGAGTGAGCCGGCATCAGAGTTGACTTCCGAGTGCTCACGGGACCCTATGTCAGACCCTGAGCTGGCAAGGTACCTCAGGCCGCGAGTATCCGTGAAAAAGCTCTCGAAACCTATATGGAGTAAAAATATGGTAAAGGAGGAGGAAGAGGATTACGTGTTTTTAAAAGTGTAGCTTTGATAATGTTATTTAGTATGTCTTGATGCCGCAATATATTTCTCTGACCTTAGGTCATTAATATAAAAATCTCGGAACATATGTTGTAACTCCTGGTGGGCTCGATATGTGATATAAGTTTCAACTTGATCGATTACCCTCCTTTTAGTTATGCAGTCCTAAGCATTTTTTGAGGTGAGGTCACTTCACCTGGCCTGGTGACTTGACCTGATATGACCTTGAGCTAAAATTTTCAGGAAAGATGTAAAAGGATAAAGGAACAGGTAGACTAAGTTTGGTGGCGCTGCGCGCCGCCGTTTTTGGTCACTTCGGAAAAACCCGAGGGTGGTCTAAAAGACCCCCACCCGGGCGAAGGTTAACACGCGCATTTAATGCAGTACCAAGCACGGCCTGCACTACCAGTGCAAGTACCGCCCCGCCTGGCAGGGCCAGCAGTGCCAGCAGCCACGTGACCCCTGTCGGCAGGGGTCAGACCGACTCTGCCGACCATTCCCGTCTCTCCGCCGGACCGACAGACCTCTCAGCTTCGGCTGCACCTGCAACAAGCCTGGATATAAAGAAGGACCGCGTATGTACGGAGCATCAGCTTTGCTACACTGAAGTAATCTTAGTATTCTTATTAAACTCACATTTACGGTTTTATTTTGCAGCTTGCATTGATAATGCACGACAAAGAGTGTTGAGAGTAGCATTGATTTCAGTAGTGTTTATATCTCAAGTTTTTCATATCAGTGATGTCGCCTCACCAGGCGGGTACCGGTTGCAGCGTCCCTCACTGCTATCCTGTCGGCAGCGACGAGCCCTAGCTGAGTCATCAGCAACATCTGCTTAGCCAAGACGCCCTGTAAGAACCTGGGGCTCTGCTCTGTGAAGGAGGGCCAAGCCGTCTGCAACTGCACCCTTGCCTGGCGGGGTCCCAGCTGCCAGCTGCCAGCCCAGCTCTGTCTCACCACCCCCGGCCGCTGCGGCGCCCGCTTCCACTGCCAGCGCGCTGCCAATGCCACCGCCGGATTCCGTTGTAACTGCTCACGCCGGCCTGTCTGGGCGGCGACGTCCGGTGAGCCGGCCCTGACGCCCCACCGGCCTCTGCCGGCTCCATGTCACCTGCGTTGGCGTGCGGTCCCTGTGCTGTGACCAGCTCAGACGGTTGTCGTTATGTCCGTGTCTGTGTGAAGCACGCGAGTCCACCCAGCGCCGGTGTCTGTTAGCGTGCAGGCGTGCCGCGCCGCTGTTTACCCCGCCGCCCTCCTCGCCAGCCAAGGACCCGCGCTGTACGGTGAAGGAGCCCTGCCTGGCGCTGCGACCCTGTAAGAACGGCGGCAGCTGCAGCGCCGTCTCCGGGCGTGCTGGGTGGCGGTGCTCGTGTCCACCGGCCTGGCAGGGTGACCAGTGTCGCCAACCGCGTGACCCCTGTCTTCAGAAACCGCCGCCCTGCGGCAGCGCCCGCTGGGGCTGCAAACGCGATGCTAGCGCCCCTGCCGGCTTCACCTGTGACTGCAACGAGAAGGGCTGGGGACGCAAGAGCGGTGAGCCGGCTGAGCTGGGGTGCTGGTTAAGGTCGATACTGACCAACTGTTCCCGACAGTGTCATTAATTATAATATACAGTATTGTTCCCTTGCTTTGCATGGCATTCTTGTTGGTGGAAACATCTATTCGACCATTTGCAAATATAAAATCTTCCGTTTTTCATTCCCCGCTATTGTTCATTTGACGGTGTAAAGCTCGTGGGCCAGCAAACGTCGCCCCGGCTCTGAATTGTTTACCTGAGCCCTCTATCGTTCGCACTGGGTCACACACGCCGTCCACCGGACAGGTCAGCAGCCGCGGTGTGTGATTGTGGACCAGTGCCTGGCGCGCAACCCCTGTCGCAACGGCGGCGTCTGCAGCGGTGGTACGGCCCAGCTGCCGGTGCGCTGCCGCTGCAGCCCCGCCTGGACCGGCGGCACCTGCACCCTGCCGCGTAACCCCTGCCGGCGAGAAGTCTGCGGCCAGAAGTGGCAGTGTGCCCGCGACGCCACCTCCCCGCCGGCTACTCCTGCGGCTGTGACTCCCGGCCCGGTTACAAACCCGTCTCAGGTCTTTACAATGTCGACGTTGGCGCTCCTTTGCACTTTTATATTTTACTTTCCCTCTATCCATTCACTTAGCACTAATGCATACCGTATCTGCCTTTGCCTATCCCCGTGCTGCGACTGAGGCGCATCTGGCCGCACCGGCAGCCAAGGACCCGAGCTGCACCGTATCCAACATCTGCCTGGCCAAGCCGCCCTGTCGGCACGGTGGCCGGTGCTCGGCCGGCGCGCGGGCCACCTTCAGCTGCAAGTGTCCGCCGGCGTGGTCGGGGCCCCGCTGTGAGGAGGAGCTGGACCCGTGTCGCGGACACCAGCCGTGCGGCGGCGCCTGGAGCTGCAGTCGGGACCCGGCCGGCCGCGCCGGATACACCTGCGGCTGCGACTCCAAGCCCGGCTACCGGCCCAAGTCCGGTGAGGAGCGCTTCAATGCCTGCTTACAAGGTCGGCGTGCTTGTCAGCTGTTGCTAACAGTGCCTCCTGACGAGGTTCTGTCATTCACAGATATCTGTTAAGTGGCTCTGTGTGTTGCCAGATGCGGACCCGCGCTGCCAGATCGCTGACGTGTGCCTGGCGAAGCGGCCGTGTCAGAACGGCGCCACCTGTGAGCCGGGGGAAGGCGAGTCTTTCCGCTGTGTCTGCCGGCCCGCCTGGCGCGGCACGCTCTGCGCCACGGTGCGCGATCCCTGCAGCGACGGTGGCGACGTCTGCGGCGCCGGCTGGAATTGCACCCGCGACGCCGCCTCGCCAGCCGGCGTTAGCTGCGGCTGCAGTGCCCGACCCGGACACAAGGCCAAGTCAGGTCAGCAGCTCTCCAACCCGGCACTCAGCCAGCAGCCATAGCTAGTTGGTCAGAGATTCCCAGACCGCGGGAAATCTCCCCGCGCGCTATGAGAGGCTTCTTGGTTTGGTGTCGATGTAGTCATTATACGGTACTGCATCAGTACCTATAATTTGGTTTTTCTGATTGAGATGATGGAGACACTGATAATCCTGGCTGCTGCTGTGTCGTTAAACCTCCCAAATGATTTGATTATTCTTTACCATTCTTAGTTCACACACTAGAACCCATGAACGGAAATAATGTTGCATGAGCCTCACCAGGGATCGGCATAAGTCGAGATCAGATGCACATAATCTAAATTGTACCTTATCCGTTCACTCTTTCAATTTACTTGTGGAGGTAATGACAATCTGAACAGAATACAACAGGACCACATGGCTAAGGGGAAGAGAACTACTGCTTTACATAGAGATTAACTTCTCGATATAATTTGTGTGTATGCTTCATAACTTTAGCTTCCTACAGTGTGTTCCTCTAATGAGTTATTTTCTTTGTCTGCAGCCAAGAACCCAGCGTGCATCGTCTCGGACATATGTAAGGCGGAGAGCGTGTGCAAGAACGGTGGCACGTGTCACACACTGCCCGGTAGCGGCCAGAAATTTCGCTGCACGTGCCCGCCGGCCTGGGGCGGCGCCACCTGCTCCGACCCGCGTGACCCCTGCGTCAAAGACAAGCCGTGTCGCAAGCCGTTCCGGTGCGAGAGGGACACCAACTCCACGCAGTGGGGCTACACCTGCAACTGTGAAGAACGCCGCGGCTACAAACGGATATCAGGTGGGGCGAATACGTCAACTGGGCACCTTTCAACGGGCTCAAATCTAGAATTCAACATTTTGATTGGGCATGAAGATGATACTATATTTAAAGCCTCAGTTTTACATAATCGTCTATTTTGAGGTAAAGCGTTTCATTTCTCACTAGTCATCCCCGCGATGTCTTATACCCTCAGCTTCGACACACCCGGATCTCGCTCAAATATTCCTGATTAAACACGTGATGACACTGAAAAACTATTTTGGGTTTAGTGCTATGGATTTTAGAACATTGCCGGCCTGCGTTCACACTACGAGAAAAACAGACCAACATCATTCGCCGATCCCGCCGACGTTTTACTGGGCGCTATATAACCACTAAGGTTGGTGGCCCTAAGCCAATAATCCCCAATCAATCAACCGACGTTTTGCTCTATATGATATGAACCGGCGACCCACCAGGGGTCCAGCGCCACATTCGCCCCACCGGGGCCATCAAAGGCCCACCCTCTAGCACCGAAAATATGGGCAAATCTACAAAATGCATTTGAAAGCCTGTGTGAACTCAGAAAGATTTTTCTTCACGATTTTAAGCACTCATGTCAATAGTTTGACCTCCAGAGGTCCAGTTAGGTCACGATAGGCTATTTCCAATAAAAGATGCAATGCTTAAGAAACCTGAGTATAGCTCTCATGCCACAAGAGCAATTGAGATCTGATAAATCTTTTGGTAGGAAAATTTCATGGCTTTCTCCATTACGTGGAACATAATGACCTCCACCCAGTATTTTGACCTCCAGAGGTCACCTCGTGACCTAATATGACCTGCTAAAGCTCAGTCACGAAAGATCAGAAAGTGACTTTGCTGTATATCAAATGAAAGCCAGTGACAAGACATACACGATGACTTTTGATTCAGCCCTCTAGCTTGATTAGGTCAAAATTTATCGTCAAAATACTGTTTTTGACCCCTGGTGACCTGTGATGACCCCAGAAAGATCAAAGGGCAAATATTGCCCCTGGGATCCGTGAAAGGGTGCCCTAAGAACGCTTTTCTGAGCACTCTGAGGATTTTCAATCATTTTTGTGGCTTTTAGATCACAAGACAGCTTTTCCCATTTCAATGGGGCATATTTTTCTTTTTCACAGCTTTTTCTATGGGGGAGTTCACCTCATGTCACTCTTAATGTCCTGATTCTCTTTGGGTCACCAAATCGAAAAATCCAGGATATATATTTTTAGACCCTGAAGGGGTCATGAAGTGAAGAAAGTTTTAATTAGATCGGCTTAGAAAAATGTAGCTATGGTAGAGCTCAAAGGTTGAAGTGAGGTAACCTTGGTTGACCTCACCTAGTGACCTGACCTAGGGTGACCCTGGGTAAAAAAATTCAGGGACGATGGGAAAATGTTTGCATTAAAGGTAGATTTATCAAACTTGGTGCTGCGCCTCGTCGTTTTTTTATATGGCACCTTCGGGGTTTATATGGCCCCCGGGGGGCGAAGGTTAAAGGAAATTCAAATTTTCATCGCAGCAACACTCAGTTGAATGCTTCCCACCCACAAAAAAATCAAGTTTAGTCCCAGCACTAATGTTGGTCCGCTGCCCTGTGTTTCAGCCACCGACCCCAAGTGCCTTCTGTGGAACGTGTGCGCCATCCGTAACCACTGTTCGAACGGCGGCGTGTGCTCGCCCGGCTCGCCCGGCCGGTTCCGATGCCGGTGTCCGCCAGCCTGGTCCGGAGGCCGCTGCCGCCAGCCTCGCAACCCCCTGCGCCGGCACCAACGCCTGCGGCAAGCACACCTGCTCGCGGGAGCCGCGCGCCCCCACCGGCTACACTTGCAACTGCGAGAGGACGCCCGGCTACCAGGCAGAGTCGGCCGCCAAGCCGGCCTGCGTGGTGGCGGACGCCTGTGTAGCCAAGCAGCCGTGCGTCAACAGCGGCACGTGCCGGCCCACCGGCGGCGAGCGGTTCCAGTGCGCCTGTGGCCCAGCCTGGAAGGGAGAGACCTGCGCTGAGCCGGCTGACCCGTGCCGCAACACTTCTGCCGTGGTGTGCGGCAAGTCGCGGTGGTGGCGCTGCTCCCGGGACACCTCCTCCCCAGTGGGCTACAACTGCGGCTGCCACCGCTACAAGGGATGGAGTCCCACCTCAGGTGCATGTCTTCCCCCCCTCCGAGGGCCCGCAGCCCTTGCAGCTTTGTTACTTGCCGAATAGGTATTTAAATGCTGTACTTATGGAGACCTTCTGTCGGCTTCACTATTAGGTGTTTTGCCATTTGAATGTGGGAAGAATGAGTTAATGTCATCGTATGGTCCACTTCCATGCTTCCGAATCAGACTGCCAAGCCTACAAATTTCTTAGACCCGGAACACGTGCGACGTGCTTTTCACGCACTGGTGGAGATCAAGGAGAAAGGAGGTCCATGGCCTCCTACCTAAGGTGCTATCGTCTCCTGCACCCGTTAGTCAAGAAAAATAATGGTGAAAGAAAATAATTTATAGCTGACAACTACCATTTCTTTCTTATCTCTTGAGCTTCCAATTCCGTTGTCTTATTTAAACTGAAGCTGAGTCAGCCCCCTTCAAAGGGTAGTTTTTGTGTTAGGGGAATTTATCCAGTTTTTTCCTGGATATGTTTCCTCCTGTAACTATTACACTCGGATGCATTAGGGCTTTACGACGCACTGACTGCTGATGTCACATGGCGACGTCATCTCTCACCCTGTTGGTGATAAGGAAGTCCTTGTTCAGTATTCCCTCGGGGGATTTGAATCCCTGATAGCGTAACGAGAGCCGAATACGTTACCCGTGCATCAACGCATCTACTGCTTGTCTCGTTCCGTCCCCGCATGGTAAGGTGGTCTCCGCCCCGGCAGCGGATAACCCGAAGTGTACGGTATCGAACGTCTGCAAGGCCTCCAAGACGACGTGCCTCCACGCCGGCAAGTGTACCAGCCTGGGTGGCATGAGCTACCGCTGCGCCTGCACGCCGGCCTGGCGCGGTCGCCGCTGTTCGCAGCCGGCAGACCCCTGCACCAGCGACCACCTGGCCAAAGCCTGCGGCGACGGCTGGCTCTGCCAGCGCGCTCCCGCCTCCAGCACCGGCTACAACTGCAGCTGCGACGCCAAGCCGGGCTGGCGCGCCAAATCCCGTGAGTGGCGCGCTGGTCACGAGAGCCCGACTCTGCTAGCACAGTGCTTGTGGGTTCAGGGGGACGAGGTAAAGACACTGGATACAGTCGGATGCAGGGGAGTGCTTTTGACGTTAACTGTCGATCTCTCTGGCGACTCGTGACTGAGACCTGTTTCTCTATGACATTACTTAGGTCACGGTGCGTAACGCATCGGTGATGGAGAAAATAATGATGGAATTGTCAGATTGCCTTGACAAGTTAACACCCGCCCCGGAGGGCCTCCGAGCCACCTTCGCCCTGGTGGAGAGGGTGTTTGAGCCCCTCCCCCTCTCGAACTCGGCACCTATGCGGGACAGCAAAAAACAGGAACGCTGGTGATAGCTCATACAAATTCATTAAGAAACTATATTACTCAATTTTGGGCTCAGGTTCATATTGAGGTCATGACAGGTCAAAGAAGGTGACATGTTAGAGAAGAGTTTTTCTGGGCTCTAGGGTTTGATAGTTAACCCTTGCCCCACCGGGGGCAATCGATGGCCCCTCTAAGGTTTTTCGAGATAGCAGAAAAACGACGAGGCGCAGAACCGCGGTTGAGGGCTCTATCTCTCACCCCATCATTTTACCACCATCCCTGAAATTTGCATCTCGGTTCACACAAGGTCAGGTCACCAGGCGAGGTCAACTAAGGTCAACTCACTTCAAATTTTGTGCTCTATAACAGCTACATTTATAAGCCGATCAATTGAAGCTTCCTACACTTCATGAAATCTTCAGGGTCTATACAGCTTATATCCAAGATTTTTCCGATTTTGTGACCTGAGGTCAGGTCACGTGGTGATCTTTAAATTGAAAAATCGTGGGGAATAGCTGTCTTGTGATCTAAAAGTCACAAAAATGATTTCAAATGCTCAGATTGCTCAGAAAAGCATTCTTGGACACTATTTCAAGGATCCCAGAGGAAATATTTTCCCTTTGACCTATCTGAGGTCATCGCAGGTCACTAGGGTCAAAAACAGTATTTTGATGATAACTTTTGATCTAACCAAGCTAGAGCGCTGAAATAAACGTCATCGTGTATATCTCGTCACTGCCTTTTATTTGATATCTAGCAAGGCCAATTTCTGACCTTTCGTGACCTCAGGTTATAATAGGTCACAAGGGGATCTCTGTAGTTCAAACCACTGGAGGAGGCCTCTATGCTCTACATAGTGGAAAAATGTCTGGAAGTTTCCTATCAAATTTACTTTACCAAATTGCAATAGCTCTAACGGCTTGAGCGCTATGCCTAGTTTGGCTTAAGCATTGCATATTTTGATGGAAATAGCCTATCATGACTTACCTTGACCTCTGGAGGTCAAGCCATTGACCTGAGCGCTTAAACATGAAAAGTGATTTCTTTCTGAATTCACACGAGCATTCTAATGCACTTTGCAGATTTGCGATAACCTTCATATTTTCGGAGTTAGAGGGGGGCCATCGATAGCTACGGTGGGGCGAAGGTGCGCTGGACCCCCGGCCGGGCGCGGGTTAGGTTAGAATCAATGTCTAGGCATAATTTTCTTCCTCCCATTAAGACAAATTGAATAATGTATGACATGACTATACTAGGCCAAAACATAAAATTGACCTGACCTGAGCTCAGGTCAAGGTCACTATCTGAGCTAGCATAGTCAATATGCATATCAATCGAATCGCAATAACGATTCAAATGTAATGGTACAAAAATAAAAGCTTTTTCGTTAAGTTATTGACCCAAGTCTGAAAACCTGCTTAAATAGCCCAGATAACCTCCCAGAGATCACAGGTCAAAAATTGCAACATTAACCTGGAAAGGGGCCCAGGATACTACGATTTGGAGAATATGGAAGCATTCTCAGCTGTATCTACACAAATACAGTCAAATTTCTCTTCCCCCTGCATTTCCAATGGAGAAGTCATAATCTATATCTAACCATAGGTCATCGATATAAACAAATTCCGGAACATATTTTGTAGCACTCAGCAGGCCCATTAGGTGATATGAGTTTCAATGGGATAGATTAACCCTGTTTTTAACTTATGCTATCTGAAACATTTTTTAGAGGTGAAGTCATTTGACCTGCTCTGGTGACCTGACCTTAAATGTTTGGGAAAAGTTGCAGAAATGATCAAGGATAAGGCGTACCAAGTACGGCGGCGCTTCGCGCCTCCACTTTTTCGTGCTGGCAGAAAAACCCGAGGAGGTGGCTGCAAAGCCCCCGCCCCCACCGGGCGAGGGTTAATAAATAATTAGCCTAAGTTTTCGCTTTTACAGCATCAGGGGCCAAAAACGCAAAAATGTAATCAAACACACAATTTGAATTCAATTCGAAAAGACTCAGGAGAAAAGGGCAAACGGTACATCTTATTGCACTACACTTATCTTGCTTTAAGTTTTGGAAATTAATAGTAATGTCACCATACAAAAACAGGGAAGTGCACTTCCGGTCAAAAGGGACTACGAAAACCTTGATTCATAGCAACTATTTTTGCATGGTGCCCCTGTTACGAATTTGATTGCTCAAGACTTTCACTTTGTAAAAGAGATGAAAGGGAGGATCTGAGAGCTTAGGGACTTGGCATTGCTATTGTCCCTAAAATTATTTTTAGTGCTGGATTTTGTAGGATCCCATATTCATGATTGAGTATGAATAGATGCTATATTAATGTTATTTTAACAGATACGATAAACATTAACAGTTGAGAATCCTCAATTAATACAAAGGGCATCCTGCTGTACATCCAGCTTTTACCAGTCTCTTTCGGCCGGAAAGTGCTTTTCTGTTTGCATATAATATCACTACTATAAATTTCAAAAATAAGAAGAAGAACTGATCTGTATTCGGAGTATAATGTTATTAGCTGTGTGATTTGCCATTTCTCCTGTGTCTTTTTAACTGAATTTGAATTGAGTGTTTCATTACATTTTGCGTGTGCTAGGCCCTGATAAAGCTGAAAGCGAAGCATTGGGCTAATTATAGTTTCAATGGTTAAAATAGTCTAACAATTCAAACGTAATTTGGCATTCATCTTCGTGACTCTCAATCTGTTCCATCCTGAATTCAATAAGTCTCGGTATAGGTGGCTACTCTGAAGCATGCCAGCGTGTCTGTGCCGGTTCCGGTCTGAGGCTGACCTCTGGCCGGCGACAGGCTCGGACCCGCGCTGCGTCGTCTACGACAAGTGCCTGGCGGAGCAGCCGTGCCAGAACGGCGCCCGGTGCACGCCCCGTGGCTCCGGCTACGTCTGCGCCTGCCCGCCGGCCTGGACGGGCCCCACTTGCGCCGAAACGCGCGACCCTTGCGACGCCGAGGAGCAGATGTGCGGCAAAGAGTGGCGCTGCGAGCGCGACTCTGGCGTCGCTATCGGCTTCAACTGCGGCTGCAGCAGCAAGCCCGGCTGGCGGCCCGTCAGCGGTCAGTGGCCCCGTCAAAACTCACTGCGGTATATCCTGGCGTGGCCCACTGCTCTGTGTCCCGGTGAAACTCCTAGTACTATATTCGGGTAAAGCACACTGTTCTGTGTGTCGGTGTAAATCACTGCTGTATATTCCGTTCAAGATCTCTGTTCTGTGTCCCAGTATAGCTTGCTGTTCTGTGTCCCGGTGAAACTCCTAGTACTGTATTCGGGTAAAGCACACTGTTCTGTGTGTCGATGTAGCTCACTGCTGTATATTCTGTTCAACATCTCTGTTCTGTGTCCCGGTATAGCTTGCTGTTCTGTGCCCCGGTGAATCTCATTATTCCGTATTGCTGGTGAGACTGACAACAGTGATAGTTGGCTCAGCCGAAAGAAAAAACTGCTCAGAAGTACAGCTTCCTGCAATTCAATTTGTAAACACTAGGCTCACCAGTTGTGGCTACCTTCTGTCTCCCTATTGCTCCCTCGGTCAGGATTAAAAACACAACACAGCGTGCGTGTTTTGCCCTTACCTTTATATTGTTGGGGAAAATTTCCAGCTAACATTATGTTTCCAATATCATTTGAAGAAACCGTTTTCTATCGCTCTCTCGTGACGATTAGGTTTTTTGCTAATAATTTCTCAAATATTAGGCGGCCAAGTATTGGTGAGTTTATAACCGGTAACTGGGTACAAATCACATAATCTGTTCCTTGAATCATGGCTAAGTGAGCAATATTTCGCTAGCAATCGAACAAAAACTGCTGAGCCTAGTGTGTGCATATTCAGTTGCAGGGGGTTGTACCATATACGGCGATGTTGAAGGTCATATTTGTCATGTTATATGCCTATGTACGATATTACGGACTATTTTGGGGCTTATCGACGCACTAACTGCCAGGATCATATGGCGTCACCAACTCTTTCCTTGTTGGAAGGGTTTCTCAGGAACCAGATCAGGGAACCTGCCGGGCCTTGAACCGGGTTGGCCGCGTGAAAAGCGAGTGTACTAACCACTACACCATTTCACTCCGCTATTGCAGAGTTAGAAACCACACATCCTGTTACTAACCGCATGAATTATCACTTTTACCTATGGCGAACTCTTTGTTTTCTGATGTATCACTATTTGTAGCCATGACATGTATTTGCACACACACACATACAAGTACCTTTAAAAAGACACGACAGGAGATTAAAACGTCCGTGTTCAAGTCCTGGGACAGTGCGCCGCATGATACACCTAAGATCAAATATGAGCACAGACTGAGTAAAAGAAAAGCAACGCAGAAGAGTGACAATGGGAGAGTGACGGGAAGAAGGTAAAGGAAGTGTCGAGAAAGATGTGGTACCGATTTAGTGTTGAGCTCCCACCTGCATAAGAGCATGTTTATCTGTAACTCTAGCTTTTCTTTCCTTCAGAGAGCGACCCCCGATGTAAGGTGTCAGACATCTGCTTGGCCAAATCCCCTGTCAGAATGGCGGCACGTGCGAGTACCACGGCAACGGCAACTACACCTGCGCGTGCGTACCCCCGTCAAGAGAGCGACGTCTCTCCCAAACAAGAATTTGCCGTGCTACTGTAGGAATTTTTAGCCAAAGATTTTAACATGTATATTCATGTTCTCATTATGTATTGACCGCTGGTTCTAATGCCATGATAACGTTTTGAATCCTGTATATTTTGTTAGGACGAAAGGTTAAAATTCATTTGTTTAGGGTGTAATACTCGTATAAACCTAGGTACATACATACTGACCCTTGGTGCTGCGCAGTGCTTTTATGTACAAACAGAGAAATTATTGATGATCTGTGCGGGTGGAGCCGACGCCATCCATCGGTGTAACACCCGTGACCGGGCCGGCGGCCGGCAGGTGCTCCCCGCCTGGGTGGGTCGGGACTGCACCACGCCGCAGTTCCCGTGCGCAGAGGAGCCGAACCCATGCGGGGGCGACTGGCCCTGTCAGCGCGACCCTGACGCCCCTGCAGGCCTCACCTGTTCCTGCCACACCCGACCCGGCTACACAGCCAAGTCAGGTCAGGCACCCCCCTGCCCCACCTGCCACACCCGACCCGGCTACACAGTCAAGTCAGGTCAGACAACCCTGCCACACCTGACCCGGCTGCACAGCCAAGTCAAGTCAGGCACCCCTGCCACACCTGACCCGGCTACACAGCCAAGTCAGGTCAGGTACCCCTGTCACACCTGACCCGGCTACACAGCCAAGTCAGCTCAGGCACCCCTGCCACACCTGACCCGGCTACACAGCCAAGTCAGGTCAGGTACCCCCTGTCACACCTGACCCGGCTACACAGCCAAGTCAGCTCAGGTACCCCTGTCACACCTGACCCGGCTACACAGCCAAGTCAGCTCAGGCACCCCTGTCACACCTGACCCGGCTACACAGCCAAGTCAGGTCAGGTACCCCTGTCACACCTGACCCGGCTACACAGCCAAGTCAGCTCAAGCACCCCTGTCACACCTGACCCGGCTACACAGCCAAGTCAAGTCAGGCGTCAAGTAGATCAAGAGTCACTTCACAAAACGTTACTGCCTGGCTGCATTTGTCGGCGATATGTACAAAGCCGGCCTCTGGTGTCCGCGGCCTGCTGCCACTCTGCTCGCTACTGGTCAGACGGTGTGGGATTTTGAACAATAGCCAGCGAGTTCAGTCGCACAGATGACAGGTTCCGATTTCCTGATGTATATTTTCATGCAAGTATGTGTGTACGTCATGAATTAAAATTGCAACTTATAATTTGTCCGCCATGAACCAATGGTGGCAAAAACATACCGTCGGAATCCTCCTTTTCGGCATTGTTACCAAGACGCAATATGCCATCGACTTGGTTCATGGGTTAGGATCTCCACGTGAAAACGCGCTATTCTTTTTGAAATCGCAGTGCGAGTGAAGTTTCAGCAAAATATCACGTGCGACCGATTTGTGTTAACAACGTCTTGTGAAATTTATCAACTGCCGACTTGTCGACCGTTTCAGATGCTTACTGAAACCCAAGACTAACCCAAGAGAGACAAAGGGGTTGACGCCCCCTCAGGTCCGTGGAGCCGTTCCTGTGGGCACTGGGTGCCCAATGCTGAATTAATGAGCGATACAGGCTACTTAAGATCGGCTGTGGAGGGTGACCTTGGTAGAGACGCTCTCTATTCTGGCGTCTTTAATTGTTTGCCACCCAGGAACTGCCAGTTGCAGACTTCTGTTCGACTCCTTAGCCACCCTTCTCTGGACAGCACCTCTTCCCATAAGAATTAGAATAATGCAAGAAGTGTTTCCTGCAATAGTGCAAATAACTTTGAACAAAAATAGTGTAGTGTTTCCCCAGTGTCCCCTCCCTTTCACCAGTGTTCCCCCGCATTAACATACCTGGCGGAATGCAGAACTCCGACTTCGATGCACAGCACATGCATGCAAGTTCCCAGTCTTAGTCGTAATTTAACTGGCTAGTTTGCTTTCTTTGACACGAAATGATGCGTGAGACAAAGTAGAATGGCTGAATCATGACTTGGATCTGAAAAGCGTTGTTGATTAGACATATATGATTTCATCCAATTATTTGATTATGGTTTCAGGTTGAATATTCTTGGCTGATAGCTTGAGAGCAATTTTATTCCATTTCCTACTTATCTTGATTTTATTGATACATGGCAGCACTGAATAGATGGATTTTCTGTGCTAACTCTGTCTGGTCGTGCGGTGTCTGCTTGACTGGCTACGATCCGTTGCGTCGGTGCCACAGCTCTGGCTGCCACCCTCCGCAGACAAGGAGCCGGAGTGCGTGGTCAGCGACATCTGCCTGGCCGAGCAGCCGTGTAAGAACGGCGGCACGTGCAGGCTGAAGGGCGACGGTCAGGAGTACAGCTGCGAGTGTCTGCCAGCCTGGTCGGGAGACACCTGCGAGCGAGAGGAGAGCCCGTGTGACCGGCAGCCGCGGCTCTGCGGTGCCGGCTGGCAGTGTCGCCGCAACCCCAACAAACCGGTCGGCTACACCTGCGGCTGTAACTCCAGGCCCGGCTGGCGCGCTACCTCCGGTCAGTGGGTACCCCACCTCTGGTCAGTGGGTACCTCCCCTCCGGTCAGTGGGTACCTCCCCTCCGGTCAGTGGGTACCTCCCCTCCGGTCAGTAGGTACCTCCCCTCCGGTCAGTGGGGACCTCCCATCCGCTCAGTGGGTACCTCCCCTCCGGTCAGTGGGTACCTCCCCTTCGGTCAGTAGGTACCTCCCCTCCGGTCAGTGGGCTCTCTTTGCCTCTGATCAGTGAGCACCTTCCATCTCCGGTTAGTGGGCACCCTTCACCTCCGGTCAGTGGCTACCCTCCGCCTCAGTTCAGTGGGTACCTCCCCTCTGGTCAGTGGGCACCTCCTCTCCTGTCAGAGGGCACTCTCCGACCCCTCAGAGGGCGCTCCCCCATCAGAGGACGATCTCCCCCTCCCTCAAAGGGTGTTCTCCACCGCCAATCAATGGGTACCCTCAGCCTCCGGTCAGTAGGTCACTTTTACCTCGGGGTCGTGGCGGGTTCGTTGGGAAGCGCTACCTAAATTGAAAGTGTTCCAGGATGAAGGACAGCCGAATAACTGCTAATGAAGGGCGGCTCGATATTAATCTACAACTTAGGGCTTTCTGTTCCTTCTGTCGGTTGCCTATTTTACAACAGGCTGCGATACTCCAGTCTTATTCTAACTATATCCATCTTTCCCTGAATTTATGTATAAGAGAGGACGGTTCAGTAACTTGCCTACGATGATCATTTTTGCTAGCCTTTCTCATTTCTGTTTCACTTTACCTTTTTTAACTAAAGTGTTGTGATTTTCGCCTGTTTTTTTCCAACGTATACTGACCCAGCTGTCAGATCAGTGACGTGTGTCTGTCTGTGCCCCTCTCCCTCAGACATGTACAACAGCCTGTCAGATCAGTGACGTGTGTCTGTCTGTGTCCCTCTCCCTCAGAGATGTACAACAGCCTGTCAGATCAGTGACGTGTGTCTGTCTGTGTCCCTCTCCCTCAGACATGTACAACAGCCTGTCAGATCAGTGATGTGTGTCTGTCTGTGCCCCTCTCCCTCAGACATGTACCCCCAGTTGTCAGATCAGCGACGTGTGCCTGTATATGCCTCTCTCCCTCAGACATGGGCCCCAGCTTTCAGATCAGTGACGTGTGCCTGTCTGGGTCCCCTCTCCCTCAGACATGGACCCCAGCTGTCAGATCAGTGACGTGTGCCTGGCGGCGCGGCCGTGTCAGAACTCGGGCGTTTGCACCACGGTGGGCCAGAGTCGGTTCAGCTGCAGATGTACGCCTGCGTGGCGCGGCACCAACTGCACTAAACCGGCCGACCCCTGCACCGACCCCGGCGTAAGCACCCGTCACGGCCGGCAACGGCCACCCTGCACTCTACTGCACGCTTGTTAACGCGGGCCATATCGCTGGGCAGCATTATGGGCTATGTAGTATTTGCTACGGCTTCAGACCAAAATACATTGCACTGTATGTATCGTTACAAAACTAGCCTGCTGCGCGATCCGGAATAGTGGCTTCTTTGCTGTAATATCCTTGTGCCCTTCGCATGAGGAATACATTTCCTCTCAGTTTGCGCTATTTCCCACGGCGAGGGGACCTGGAGCTGCAGCACTGTCTGCACGTTGTCACACCTCCATTCCTGCCCTTAGCTGGACTGCGGAAAAGGGTTCCAGTGCTCTCGTAACGCCTCCTCCCCTGTCGGATACAGCTGCAACTGCCAGACGAAGCCGGGCTGGAAGCCACACTCGGGTAAGATAGTGGGGCGCAGCCGTTGAGCGCCACTGAATCGAGTCTGAACCCGCTGAACGGTTATCTACAAGTTATCGTCAGCTGTAACTCTTATTGAACTCTGAAAGAATAAACATGCACAGTATGTGAGAATGCGCTAATCAGGATGCCCACTGTCTTTCTTGAATTTCCTCTTCAAACCCCAATAAAGCTGTCTAAGTTGATTATAAATACGACAGTTGTACTGATCTCGAGATCAAACCTGGCTGTGATGGCGTCAATGTGCGGTGCTATAGAGTCTGCGCTGACGGCGGCGGCCTTTTCAGCGTCGGCGCCACGCTGTGTCCTGTACGACGCCTGCCTGGCCGGTCAGCCGTGTGAGAACGCCGGCACGTGCACGCGCGCGCCGGCCGGCGGCTTCACCTGCGCCTGCCCGCCAGCCTGGTCCGGAGAGACCTGCAGTGAGCCACACGACGTCTGCGTCTCGGGGGGTGAGTGTCACTGCAGCAGCCACACGACGTCTGCGTCTCGGGAGTGAGTGTCACAGCAGCCGTGCGACGTCTGCGTCTCGGAGGTGAGTGTCACCACAGCAGCCACGCGACGTCTGCGTCTCGGGGATGAATGCCACCGCAGCAGCCGTGTGACGTCTGCGTCTCGGTGGTGAGTGTCACAGCAGCCGCCGTGCTGGCTGGTGGAGGGGAAAACTGTGGGCAGCCTGGGTAGGTCCGGTACCGAGTGCGTGTCTGGCCCACGCTTGTGATCATATCTGCTAATCAAACTCGCGCAGCTGAATGAAATGTGCGAACTAGTCTAGAGGGCAGGTGGCAGGCTGTGAGTCTGGATAACCAAAGACTCTCCTGGATGAATCTCGTCTGTCGGTCATCCAGACTGAGCTATGCTACTGTTTGGTATGCCGGTAGAAGTCGCTGTGTGGTGCCGAATGGAACTGTGAGAGAGACCCCAGTCACCCCACCGGCTACAGCTGCGGATGCCAACAAAAACCCGGCTACAAAGCCATCTCAGGTACGGCGAAAACTGTCGAATATACATTTGCCGAGCGGTGCACTAGCTTACAAGTGTCTACGGTGGATTGGAGTGGATGCATAATGTTCTGGATTTTCCGCTTGATCTGAAGGGATCCCCACATTGTCAGAGGCGCCACGCTCTGAGGTGGCGCATTCATGTCCCTCTCTTCCTTCTCCCCTCTCAGCCAAGGAGCCGCGCTGTGAGGTGGCAGACCCGTGTCTTAACATCGTCGTTCCTCAGCCACGGAGCCGTGTCTCGACCTCCCCCTCCCCGGAGCCGTGTCCTGACCTCCCGCTCCCCGGAGCCGTGTCCTGACCTCCTCCTCCCCGGAGCCGTATCCTGACCTGCTCCTCCCCGGAGCCGTGTTCTGAACTCCTCCTCCCCGGAGCCGTGTCCTGACCTCCTCCTCCCCGGAGCTGTGTCCTGACCTCCTCCTCCTTGGAGCCGTGTCCTGACCTCCTACTCCCTTCAGCCACGGAGCCGCGCTGCGAGGTGGCAGACCCGTGCCTGGCGCTACAGCCGTGTCGTAACGGCGCCACGTGTTTGGCGTCGGCACCTGACGCCCACCGGTGCACGTGCCACCCGGCCTGGACCGGCGCCGCCTGTGAGACGCCTCTGGACCCGTGCTCGTCGTCGCCCTGTGGCGATGGATTTCAGTGCGAGCGCGACCCCACCGCGCCGGCTGGTTTCCGCTGCGCCTGCGACGCCAAGCCCGGCTGGGGCTCGATGGGAGGTCAGTAATGGTGGAGGGCATGAGCGTCGGAAAAGGGGGGGCATGGGAGCCTGGCCCACAAACACCTTAGAAAAAACAACCTGAACTCAGTGAAAATGCGGAAAAAATCGAACATTTTTAGAACCAGCCGCTACAGAAGGCAACGAGGAGCCCAAATTCGAGCAGTTTTTTTGTCCTAACGTGGAAAGTTTGTTGTCAGCATCAGGTTGAAGTTTGTTTGGCCTTCCCACTTTTTCACTGTTGGCGACGCTTATGATGAAGGGTCTTCATCGTTGGCACTGATTGTTTGCAATGAAGTGCTCCATGTTATGGATTTATTGCATTTGTTGCATTTGTTATTAACACGCTTATTAACTCAGTGGGCCTCCGAGCCACCTTCGCCCTGGTGGGGGTGTTTTAACACCATCTTGAACTCGACCCCTATGCAAGATAGCCAAAAACGCGAACTCTGGTGGATAGCTCATACAAATTCACGAAGAAATGATATGGGTCATTTTTGGCTCAGGTTAATACTCAGGTCATAACAGGTCAAAATCGATGACATTTTGTGTCTAGTATTTGGGCTCTAGCACCTGACAGAGTTGAGTTAGAATCATTGTAGGCACCGTTTGCTTCCTCTCGTCACGGCAAATCGAATGATGTATGATATGACCATACTAGGTTAAAACACAAAAATAACCTAAATTCAGGTCAGGTCAAGGTCACTTTTTAACCGAGCATAGTCAATATGCATATCAATCGACTCGCAATAGCAATCTAAACGCATTGATATCAAAATAAAATATGTACCAGCATTTCATGCAAAGTTATTGTCCTAAGTCTGAAAACTGCTTAGGTAGCCCCGGATGACCTCTCCAGAGGTCACAGGTCAAAAATTACAACATTTACCTGAAAAGGGGCCAAGGATACTACGATGTGGAGAATATGAAGGTATTTCCGGCTGTATCTACACAAATACAGCCCAATTTCTGAATTTTCCCATGTATTTGCAATGGAGAGGTCATGGCCCGTACTTGACCTTAGGTCATCGATATGAAAAATCCGGAATATGTTTTGTAGCACTCGCTTGGACAATAATGTGGTGAAAGTTTCAATCCGATAGATTCGCCCATTTCTTACTTATGCCACCTTAAGCATTTTTGGAGGTTATGTCACCTGACCTGCACTGGTGACCTGACCTGAGATGACCCAACCTTAAAATTGTGAGTGCAGTTACGGAAAGGATCAAGAATAATGTGGGCGAAATATGCCGCCGAAAAAAACCGATGGGTGTTCAAACACCCCCACCGGGGTAAGGGTTAGTCATTGATATTCTTGGAGTAAGCGATTATCTGCCTCGGTTATTGCAAGCAGCTTGTAAAAACCCTAAGGGCCGAGGGCACTGCCGTGTCAAAGTGGCATAGTACTGACAGCCTCCCAACACAAACACTCACTGCACCTGACTCTGAGGTGGTTTGTGGCTGTCGCATCATGCGTGTAAAGCGGAGTCATACTTTTAGCATTCGGATATCGCTATCACACCCAGGCTCCAGGCTAGATCAGATTTTTTGGAATATTTTGCGAACTAGAACAGAAGACATATAATAAGCACCTATATTTTCTTCTAAATTCATATGTTTGCTGTCTTTCTCAGCAATTGTGTCCGTGCAATGCACCATAAGAGCTGTTGAGGAAATAAAACGGTGCCGTGTTTTATCACTCAAATTCTGACACACGACACCCGTTTAAGTATATGTATGCAGCTCAGACACTATAATATGTTAATGAATATAGATATATAGCTTGGCATGCAGGCATTTGATAACACAGCTTGCAACAGCGCGGCAGATCCATCGGTCGCGCTCCTCGCCCACTAATGATCAGTGGCACTCAGCAGGATGTTGGGGGCTACCATTTTGAAGTAAACTAAGTGGATCCGAAGCAATTCACGTCTTTATGCAAGGAAAGCGTCACAGGGTGGTGGATTTATCTTCAGAATATATTCCCCTTCATAAGGTTATTTCGATACTCCAGTATCCTGCTTTTCTTGGTGGGCACTCGGTTGAAAGGGGCAAATATTTCCATCAAAAGAGCCCTTTAAGATCATCCAAAGGGCAGCTAAAAAGGAGTAGCGTGTCTGTGCCATGCATAGGTTTTTCTGTAAAATTAATACCACGTTTAACAAATATGCAGATACATACATGCTGTTGAGTTATTTCTAGGCCACCAATAAGCAACAGGCCATCATGTGCCACCCAAATAAAGCTCATCTTGCTTTGTTACATCATCTAACATATAAGTGTATAACACGACAGATGCCTAAATGGTAAACTGTTTAACATGCTCTTTTACTTGGAATTTAAAAACAGAAGAATTGTGAAAGAAGCCAGGTTGAGACTAAAGGTGAAACATGTTATTTTCACTTCAAAAGGTGCTCTTTCAGCTTGGTGTAAGGCATATGCTGTGGGACATATAAAGGTGGGAAGAATCTCGCTGTTGTTGAAACCATGCTGCCATATGTACTTGTCACACCATTTCCGTCTTCGGCAGCGTTTGTTCGGACCAAAAAACATCGAAATTCCTATGCATTTATAGTTTATCAACTGGTATTCTTCGTATTTCTGCTTTAACGTTCTTCGAGCTCTGAGCGTTGTTTACAGGCTCAAGGGAACTCACATCAGGCAAAAATCTCAATGGAGGGTAGGCAGATGCAAAAATACACAATGAGCTATTGGAAGACATAAAATTCCCCTTTTCCCTCAACATGGAGATTCTGTGGTTAATATGTATTAATAGAGGACTCTGAAATTCCCGATGAAGTGGAGTTCTCGATAATCATGGTGCGGGGGAGCCAGTTTGTCTCAATCGCGGGATGTTATGGGGTACTCCTTCCATTTGCCCCTTGAAACTTTTTTTACAGCCCATGTAATTGGTCATTACTGGGGACACAATGCTGAGTTTGCTTCTGATGCGCTGGAAACTGCCACACAGGCCAAGACTGACCTGAGAAGTACAAAGCCAGAAGAAGCGCATTCTTAAACAAACAAGCTCTGAGTAGCTGATCTATTTTGCACTGGTATAGTTTACATACTTCCGGAGCACCTTTTGTTGCCTTACGGATGGTCTCTGTCAGTCCGTACATGTGTCAGACGGCCTGAAAGAGACATCGGCTTTTCTCTGGCGGATGAAAAATCCTGGCTACGCAGTCTTCCTGTTCGTGGTGCTGTTGTCTTGTGCCGCCGTGGAGCTGTTGCAGTCTCCCCGGGAGCTGGAACTTGGTGTTCCTGCTTATTCGCTGCTGCAGTTTCCGTGCTTTCAGTGTTGTTTTCTTGTGTAGCATTAGAGTTATTGATATCCCCTACGTGGAGAGGGTTGTGCTATTTACTTAGCCGTGAATGCAGTCTCCCGGATTTTTGTGCTACTGTCTTGTGTTGCCGTGCAGCTATTGCAGTCTCCCCATAAGAAATGTGTTAGTTACTTAGCCGTAATTGCAGTCTCCCAGATTTTCGTGCTACTCTCTTGTGTTGCCGGTTAGCTATTGCAGTCTCTCCATAATAACTGTGTTAGTTACTTAGCCGTGAATGCAGTCGCCGGGATTGCATGCAGGGGAGTGTGGAGCTATTCCAGTCTCCACAGGGATATCTGCTAGCTACTTAGCCGTCAATGCAGTCCTCGCGTATTCTGTGCTATTGTCTTGTGTCACTGGTCTATTGCAGTCTCCTCAAACCTCTGGATATTGGTGTTACATACCTAGAGGTGACGGCAGTCTTCTTGATCACGGTGTTACTTTTTGTGTCACCAAAATGCTGCTGCAGCCACCTCATGGCCTTGCACCCAATTCTACCTAATCACCGTTGCAGTTCTTGATGCTCTTGTCTTGTTTCGTCATTGAGTGATTTTAGTCTACCAAAGCAAAGACTTGTCTGTTTATTACTTAGCCCTTGCTGCAGTCTTCTTCCGTGCTGTTTCTCGTCATATAGCAGGGCTAAAGGGAATGGACCATGTTGTCGAAATTCTTAAAGATTAATCTAAGGATAAGAGAGGTCTGAAAATCAGGAAACAGCATTTTTCTCCGCTCCATAAGCTTAACACGTGCATTGACGGGGTGGACGGATACACGCCCTCCCCTCGGGTTTTTCGGAGATAGCAGTAAAACGGCGGCGCATAGCGCCGCCGTACTTGGCATACCTTTTTCCTCATCATTTTTACAACTTCTGTGAAAATTTTAAGGTTAGGTCATCTCAGCTCAGGTCACCAGTACAGGTCAAGTGACCTGACCTCAAAAAAAGTTGAGATAGCATGAGTCGCAGCAGGGTGAACTTATCCGATTGAAACTCATATCACATAATGGGCCCACCGAGTTCTCTGAAATTTGTTCCGGTATTTTTGATATCGATGACCTAAGGTCAGGTACGAGGCATGACCTCTCCATTGGAAATACATGGGAAAAATGGTTTTTACTGTATAACTCAGTAACGGATAGTGATAGAGCGTTGATTTTAGCTGCGTTAGACTCACCTTGGTTTTACGGTTCTAATGATACGAATTTTATATAATTTGACCCTGACCTGACCTCAGGTCAGGTCAAATCCTTGATTTGACCTAGCAAGGTCAAATTATATATCATTCGATTTGGCTTGCTGCGAGGATTCATGCAGTTCAAGTCGTTTTGCTCTATCTTTACTTGTTCATATGTAATGGCCGAAAAACTTAACTTACATTTTATCCCTATTACGGCATGTTTTGACCTCTCGTGACCTTAAATGTGACCTGACAAAAAATGTTTCAAGTATTTTCGATGGAGAAGTGGATAGGCTACCCAACGCCGTTTACCGTTTTTCGCTACCTACCGCGGTTCTCGAGATCTTAGGGGGCGGGTACCCGCCCCCTCGTCAAAGCCAAGGTGGCTCAGACCCCCGTAAATGTGCGTGTTAAAAAAGAAACATCCTATTTTTTGAGCAATATGTGACGTCATAAAAAACAGTTAATACTTAGTGAAATCCCAAACCTTGATCATAGACTCGCTGTAAAGTCCATTTCCGCGCGGCCATTTCCCATTCCAAAAGGACGTTTCTGTATGTCAAAAATCATACGCAGGTGCGAGGGTTAAGTATCGAGGATTAAGGCTCATGACCAATCAGATTTCTGCAACCATATGGAAGGTATTTCTTCAGGATTTGAATAAGGCAATAAGCCCATTTTCTTTGAACTTAGAAGTTGGCAGAAATTTTATACCGAGAGCTTTGGATGAAATTAGATATGCCAATGGTGGTTTCTCAACACGCTCTGCAAGACTGCTATCTCTCCCAGTTTAAAATCCATTATAAAAGTGGGGCACTCCCTTGAACGTAGCTAACCCAGGGAACAACAATTTTGTAGAGGCGCCTGACCCCTAGAAGACGACACAACTAACAAAAAAGGGATGTAATCCAGGCCGCTTCCATTCAATTTCCCCCAGCTATTTAGGGAGACCTGATAAAGATTAGATCTCTAGGCTAAATAAGATCATAGTATCGATATATGTATCCACTTGGATATCCGATTCGTAACGCTTTTAATCATTTTGTGCTGCACTTCATTTCACTATCAGCTGAGCCTGGCCGATTGTTTCACGGACTGGATACAAAAGCATATCCAAACTCCAACGCCGAATCTGGGTGCACTTCGAGTCAAGAGCTCTGGTTGATATGACATTACGTCTGATGGGCTGGAGGAGCTAGAACCAGCCTGAATCGTGTTCCGTTTTTGTTTACCATCCCGTACGCCGCGGACTGGTGGGGTACGCGGGGTACTGGTGGGCGGTCAGGTAGAGGCAAACAGTCACCCAGGATAGGGAAACCTGAAGAACTGGGCATTAAATGTTGGGAAATTTGTGAGTGCGGAACAAAGGCCGAGGCAGATGAGCATGCATGTATTTCGATTATGGCATCTAGAGTGAACATTACTGGACAACACTGAGCCAATCACTGGTGGGCAGAGCGTGCAGGATTGGTGGGAAAATACCCACCAGTTAATAGTTTAGAATATGTTCAGCGTGTTTTTGGACGATACTGGATAATCTACTCTGCCTATACCGTTTTTTTCCTCTCATCAGAGTCCCAAAAATCTTTGGTTGTTTTTGCCAAGAGAAGCTCTGTCACGCTAGCAGAGATAACTTAAAACGATAGTTTCCATCAAACCTTGCACAATGTCTTTTCAGACACCAACACTGTTGGTCCGACAGCCCATCAGCACGTTTTCAGGCACCTGCAGCCCATCGACACGTGTTCCGACACCTGCACTTCGTCATACGTGTTAAAACACCCGCAGTCCATCACCCGTGTTCAGGCCCTGCAGTCAATCGACACATGTTCCGACACCTGCAGTCCATCGACACATGTTCAAACACCCGCAGTCCATCACCCGTGTTCAGGCCCCGCAGTCTATCGACACGTGTTCAGGCCCTGCAGTCCATCGCACGTGTTTCTGACCAGTCGGCTCAGTGACGCTGTTCCTGCCGTCGTTTTCCAGAGGACAACCCGCGCTGTGTGGTGTCGGACGTGTGCCTGGCGTCCAGACCGTGCCAGAACGGTGGCACCTGTGTGGGCGGCACGGCGCACGACCACCAGTGCACCTGCACGCCGGCCTGGACGGGCGGAGCCTGCGAACAGCCGCGCGACCCTGCGAGTCGCAACAGTCCATCTGCGGCAGCGGCAGGACGTGTAGCAGGGAGGCTGGCGTGCCGGCCGGCTACAGCTGTAACTGCCACACCACCCCCGGCTGGCGGGCCAACTCAGGTCAGCGGTGCACCAGGATCCCGGCACACCGCACTGGTAACTCACTTGCGATCTACCCTATGTAGCCCGCAGCTGGAAAATGTTTTGCTTATGGCAGTCAGTTTTTGGTTTGCATCCAAGGGAGCATTTCTTCAAATGACAGATTTTTTCGTCTGAGATATTTTTTTAGAAAGTCAGGCTTATTGAGTTGGATTGTCTCGCATCGGGACGGTAAAAATGTTTTCCCGTTCTCTTGTCTCCTCTTTTGTGTCAGAATATGTCATAAATTTTCTTCTAAAGTCACACTTCCTGCCAGGTGCAGTGTAGCCTGCCGAACACCACTAGATCAAGGCTCGTTCAGCGTGTCAGTGTTGTGGCAAATGAGGCTGACTGTGCCCCGTGTACCGCTCGGCAGCGAAGGATCCCACCTGCGTGGTAGATGACGTATGTCTGGCGCGGACACCCTGTCTCAACGATGGCTCCTGCTCCAGCCTGGAAGACGGTCGGTTCCAGTGCACGTGCCGCGGCCTCTGGAAGGGCGCCACCTGCGCCGAGCCGCGCCACCCGTGCCGAGAGCGGGACCGCTGCGGACAAAAGTTTGCCTGCAGGCAGGCGCCGCACTCCGTGGCTGGCTTCAGCTGTAACTGTGACGCCGCGCCCGGCTACGCTGCCAAGTCAGGTTCGCTGCCCTGTCACGTCCAACGCGCGTGTACTCACTGACTGCCACCAAACGAAGCACCGGACCTCTTCTTCTGTCGGTGAAAATAATCGCCTGTGTGAAATCTGGTTAGGGTAGAATACTTACGAAAATGAGGGCTTTGATTTGCTTCTTTTCCGACTGATGTGTACTGAACAATACGTGATCCCACAGAGTCGGATCCAAAGTGTGAGGTGACAGACGCCTGTCTGGCGACGGAGCCGTGTCAGAACGGCGGCACCTGTCAGAGCCTGCCCGGCCTCAAGTTCAAGTGTCGGTGTCCCCCCGCCTGGAAGGTCAGTGTCCGTGTTTGCGCACCTAGAAGGTCAGTGCCCGTATCCAACTACCGGGAAGGTGAGTGTCTGTGTCCACCCACCTGGAATGTCAGTGTCCATGCTCTCCCACCTAGAAGGTCAGTCTCCATGTTCGCCCGCCTGGGAGATCTGTGCCTGTGTCCATCGATCTGTAAGGTGAATACTGGCACTGGTTCCAGGCTGACTCGCCTGGAATGTGTCTGTACTTTGCCGATTGGAGGGTTTCGAGCTCGCTCGCCTGGAAGGTCTGTGTCCGTGCTCGCCCGCCTGGTAAGTGCGCCCACCATGTAGCTTACTGTATCAAAGGTCCTTTAACTGGAGCTACTTAGATTTCCTAGATCATTAGCATTCCATCAAGTCGTGCTGAGGTATTTGATCAGAGAGTACCCGCCGTTCAATATGTTGGGAGGTGACGCCGTGCCGCCGGCAGGGCACCGACTGCGGGATGCCCACCAGTCCGTGTGAGGAGACGCCGAACCTGTGCAGCCTGGCCGCCGGTGAGGACAGCAGTCGGGTGGGCAGCTGTCAGCGCAACCCCAACAGCCGGCTGGGCTTCTCCTGCGGCTGCTCGCAGACGCCCGGCTGGGAGGCCAAGTCGGGTGAGAGCCAGCCGCCTCCACTGTTCTGGGCTGTCGTTTGGTGTATACAGGGTTCACAGGTCCGCTCCGAAATTCCGGGGTCGGTAGCCAGGGGAGCACCGCCCCGAACCAAACTCGAGCAGCGTCAATCTGAGATAGCCTGTTTTCCTTTGCTATCGCGGTTGGCGTTTGTATGAGTATAGCGCCTACTCTGAGGTGCTTGTGAGGGTGAACTGGGCTGTTTGACCGTATGGGAGAAGAGCAGATGTGTTCGAGATCTCATGGTTTACCTCCGCGCAGCTGCCTATGTTGCTGACACGTGAAAGTTAAGCCCATCTTCAGACAGCGACATTAACGTCAAGTGGAATGGAGACAGAACTAAGTGAAGCGGGTGCCCTGGCGCAGAGGACGACCCCCACTGTGTGGTGTCGGACGAGTGTGTGGCGCGACAACCGTGCCAGCACGGCGGCACGTGTTCTGCCCAGCCACGTGCCGGCTTCTCCTGCACGTGCCCGGCGGCCTGGACGGGGCCCAGCTGCGACCAGCCGCACAACCCGTGCGACGCAGCCAAGGGCCTGGTGCGTAAGGAAATCGGCTCCTGCGGCTTACGCCCTGATCTCTTGCCGTTAGTCTTATCTGTATCGGAAAATCCACGCATATTGTTCAGTATCATGAACCGATTTGAACCTCATAAATGCAGTTTGGTCCATTCTGCTCTTGTATTGGAGTTACTGTTTTTGAATACCTGCCTATAACATAAAATATTTTTCTCTGTTAGTGGCACCTGGGGAAGCATCTCTCAGAGGCCTGTAATTTATGAAGGCTTGTCTCAGTCCGCTGGACACCACCATGGGCGTTTTAAGTGGGGGAGGAGGGAATACGTCTCCCATTTTTCATCAGAAAATTTTTCTATTGCGGCCAAATTATCAAACAAGTTTAAAATTTTGATTGCAGTCAATGCGGAACATCACGAGGAATCCAGAACTGACTACATTTTAATTCAGGGAGGTAGTTTTCTATAAGTGAGGAGAGAAAGCTCACACACACCCTCCCCTACACTTTTTAGTCGGTGGTAACGCGACTGGGCCCCACCTAGAGATGTAATTAGTAATTGGCACGTCAGTATTAAATTAATAAAAAATAAGTCGGAGTCTCCGAACACTTGCTGAATATTAATTATGAATTTGGCACAGATGGATCCACAATTGTCAGCCGGGGAGGGGGAGGGATAAACATACGGATGGGGGCGTCATCTAGATCAAGATGGCGTCACTTTTGGACGGAAAACCCTATCAGGTGGGCGCCAAATCCTATTGTGGGGGCGCCGATACTCGCATCCTTGGGGTGCGGGGGAAAGAGACATTTCAAGGGGGCACCATGGACCTTTCACGGGGTCCATGACAATTTCTGGAGACTTCTAAGGATGATCGGGAGGAGAAAATGCCCTCTTGCTCCACCCCCTCTCCCCTCTCTAAGGGTCCGCCTATGTAATATATTCTTAGTAGATTTTCTGTAACCCAAAAGCCAAGTAGTATCTGGGAAATTACTTATGTTCTCTTCAAATATATAATTCCTTAATATTTCTTAAGCAATACACAAATAGATTGTACAGTGTACCTTGTACACTGTACACATACACCTACGATTTTGGGGTCCGTCTTCTGAAATACCACCGGGCTTTTTGGGGCAAGTTGCATAAGAATCGCAGAAAATGCCTGTCTTCCTGTTCCAGTAATGGGAGACCCCTTTTTATATGTTTCCAGTGTGGTGAGTTTGCCTGCTCGCGGGACGAGAGTTCTTCGGTGGGATACAACTGTGCCTGTGACTCTCGGCCTGGCTTCGAAGCCATCTCAGGTGAGGCGTACTTGAGGGCCAACCTGTAACCAAAGGCCGGTAGGTTCAGTACGAGTCGTCATTCTGAGCTAAACGAGGTCCGGAGACGTTGAATCCTCAGCTATCTGCGTTCAGACACCCAGTTTCACAGATAGGTCACTGAAGAAGCCTGGCCTGCCTCGGCAGAGACAAACCCGCGATGTCGGGCGGTGGAAGGGGCCGGCAGTCAGGGGGTCGGCTCCTGCGACGACGACGACCCCTGCTCCAACGGCGCTACCTGCATCCCCAAGGTGAATATGCCTTTGATTATCATATTTATCCTTCGCTACCACGTGATCAGTATTTTGTATCTATTTGGTATATAAAATGTTTCCAATGTAGGTAACAGTGAACAAGTATTAGCCTAAATAATGTAGTCATGTACAATTATGTTTCTTCAAAAACGGAAGGGAGGAGGTAGAAAAGTGCCCTGTTAGAAGTTCGAAGGAAAAAGTTTTTTAATCCTCCTTATGTGTGATGATTGTAAACAAAACAACTTGTTCACATGTTATGAAGCCAATTCTGAAAATAAATTATTGTCTTCAACACTGCTTAACAGATATTTTCACATCGGAACTAACTCTTTCAATCCTTCAATATATCATGATCTGTATGAACCTCGTCACCTAGGCAACTATACCCTGCATGCATAGGCCAGCTCTGGTGAAAAATTTGCTGAATTAGCTCTGCAGTCTGGTTCTCATAACTGTTAATTGCGCGGTAAATGTTACATGCATACAAGCACGGCTCCTCCCAGCTCGATCAGATTGAGATAGAAGATGCAGCGCGATTCATCTCAATTCGGCATAAACCAGATAAAATAATTATGATTTCTGTCATTTCATCACGCCTTTCCCTTTAATAGCTTTTCATACAATTTCTTTCGAATTATATATAATAATTTTTGGGCCTTATCGACGCACCAACTGCCAGGGTCATATGGTGTCGCCATCTCTTTCCCTGTTGGAAGGGTTTCTCGGGAGCCAGCTTGCTCCTTGTTCAGGGAAGCCGCCGGGCCTTGAACCCGGGTCGCCTGCGTGGCAGACAGCTATGCTGACCACTCCACTACCGCGCCCCGTTTTCTTTCGAATGAGATGAAAGTGCACTAAATATGCATCATCTCGATATCGTCGAGTCTGAATTAACTGCACATGCCCGTTAAGCTGTACCATTAGGCTGTGCCGTTAGATGAAGGCCGTTCCACTTGGGGCGACCACCTTCAGATTTAAGTCCTGAAAGTATGAGTGCTTATGCTGATAGTGGCGTCAGTCTGTCATCACAGTGGTCTTGCTCTCACACCTGCTGATATGTGAGCGTGAGAGTGTGTTATAGCTTCTTCGCACCAGTATGGCCACACAGCTTTGCTTCATTTCAGGGTGGCGGAGGCTTCAGCTGTCAGTGCACGGCCGGTTTCACAGGACCTACCTGCAGCACGCCCTCGGGACCCAACTTAGTCATTCAGGTTGATACAGAGACAATGTTTTCTGCGGGCAATAAGTCGTCGGAGGCGGAAAAGTCTGCAGCTGCCGACGAGGTCGGGAGCAGCGCGACTGCACCGGCCCCTGCCCCGGGCATCATCGCCATGGTGCCGGCACCTGCCTCGGCTCCAGCAGCTGCCGAGCTGCCAGAGCTGCGGCAGCTGACCGGACAGCTGCAGCAGCTAATGACCCAACGGCAGCCGCCGTACAACCGCATGCAGCAGGTGATGGTCGACCAGAAGACTGCGGCCGGCGAAACAGAGGCCGATTCCACGTTTATGGAGAAGGTATCCGGTAGTCAGGTGGCCGAGCGGGTTGGTCTGGCTCACGCCGACCAGCGTGCAGGTAACAAGGAACTCGAGTCTATCTCGGAAGTGGACCAAAAGATGCAGCCCGGCGCCGCTCCCGTCATCGAAGAGAAGTCAATAACGGTAGAGAAAGGGGCAGATGAGAGTGATAATAAAGACTTTACCGGAAAGGCCAAGGGTCAAGAAGTCAAGCCCAGCACACAGAAGCCAGAGATTAAAAAGAGCAGACCAAGACAGAAAGGCCAGTGCCCAAGACAAAGGTGCCTACTGCAAAGAAAACAGAGAAGCAAGTCACGAAGAAGCCACAGATACTGACGTCCAAGAAGTCGACTCTGCCATCAACAAAGGCAGAAAGACCAAAAACAACAACAAAGAAAACACCAACAGGACCACCGAAACCAACAGTTCACCCATCACCGCCTCCAAAGACACATCCTAAGACTCAGCCTCAGCCAAAAACAACAACAAAAGAACGCCCACTGAACTGTCAAAACCAACAGCTCACCCATCACCGCCTCCAAAGACACGTCCTCGAACTGAGACACCCCAGAAATCCCACAATTCCTCCGAAAAGAAGAAGGCCGATGATGGTGTCCGTCCGGCGGGTGTGCCGTCCACTGAGGCGTCTCCGCCCGGGCTGCCGGGCCTACCTCCGGCCAGGGCGGTGGTCCAGCTGCCGGGGCGGCCGCGTCTGCAGGCGGTGGCGGCGCTGGGCCGCCCTCAGCCGGCCAGAATGGGGCAGGTGGTGCTGATGCCGCTCCGAAAGACTGCAAGGCGACGCCGGCGGCGCCACCAGAACCGCCAGCGGCCGCGACGCAGTGCCCCTGTCGCAGCCTCGGTAGTCGACGACGACTCCCCACCGATGCCTGATGTTCCACGGCCTGGCGCGCCGGACACCGATGATGACGTGTTCCGACAGCTAGAGGAGGAGGCTCCGGCGGTAGACATCCCGCCTACGATTGATTTCGATTATGAAGACAATGTCAAGGTGATCCCACTCGATGGTGCAGACGTGTCGGAAATAGCAAGCACTCCCCGGACATATGTATCAGAGCCAAAAGAGGCTTCCCTTCAAGCGGAAGACAGCGATGCTAAAGCTTTTCCTTCACTGGAGACGACGACGAAAGATTTCATGCAGGACTATCAGTTTGATGGTGAAAGCACTGACCGATCGCCTATTGTGGACAGATTGCATTTTCATGAGATGGATAGCTTTAAGAAATCAAATGCCCCCCTTCCTTCTGGTGAGGATAAGCCAGATGAGCTATGGAGGTATCCAATACAGGGTGCACGTTTTCAAGGACCTGAGACATCAAGCACAGAAGATGAGCAAGATCCGTCTAACGAAAATGATGGACTGGGTTCGGATTTTGCAAAAAATCCCAACAAATCGCTTACGCTAATTGACCAGGGAAATATAAACTTGCCGGACGATGTTGAAGGGGTGGAATATCCCCGGCCTGTCACTACTGATTCATCTCACTCCGACGCCAGTGATGACGCAGCAGCACAGCCATACAGGGTAGACTTTCCGCCATCCGAGCCCAACAATACCGACTCGTTTGGTTCGATCCAAGTAGATGGGACAGTCACAGTCGATTCGGCCCCGTACCAAGAAACAGTTCCACCACAGTCTGCTCTGCTCGACGGAGCTGATCCTCAGTCGCTCGTATTCGATGTGGCAGACTTTTCTCAAACATCTGTAGGTGGCGAAATGCTACTCTCTCAGTCCATCCACTCCGATTTGACGGTCCCCCATCAGTCGGAGGCAGACGAGACTGGCCTTCATGACTATATACAGCAAGATGCAGGGGACCATGTGCAGCAACTCCAGTCTCACGAGAAAGACCCTAGTCAGGAAATTGAATATGAGCTGAAGGATCTTTCTCCATTGAATCAATATCATGAACCTGTCACCCAACAGCCCATCCAGGCAGAATCTTTTGCGGGGACTGGAAACTATGGCCCCGACCCTCCTGGTGAGAGCAATGACCATCAGCCCATCCAGTATGATGAAGATACTTCCCATACAGCGATGCAGGGGTTTCAGGAAAGCTTCTATGACTTCCAAAGGCTGAGCTCTCTCAGCCAGACCAGCCTTGGCCATTCTGTGGACACGACAAAATTAATCCGACATGACGAAGCGGGGTCACGTCAAATAGGCCAGTCTTACGAGACAGAGGTTGAACAACAGACCGCACACAGCGGACTCGATACTGATCAGCCTAATGGTTTTGAAGACACTGTCTCCGACCCGCCAGTTCAAGATGAAGAGAGAGAATGCCTTCAGTTAATCCAATACGACGAGGAGGCCACCCTTCAGATCGATCAACCAGATAATACAGACACTTATCAGTCACTTGAAGACGACGGGGAGGAAATTATTTTATCAAACCAAGCAGATGATAGTATGCCTCAGAGAACCCAGCGAGTTGATGAGCCCAGCATTTCTGCATCGGACCTTTCGGATTTCACTCCGCTGAATCAGCGTGGCAGCTCTGCTAGCCCAATTGAGGTGGCTGAAAGTGATAATGTCCGATCATCACGTTCTTATGAGACAGCGCGTCCAGGACCGGTACAACTAGACGAGACGGACGTCTTTATTTCAGTGAAAACAAAAGGCAGACAAATTCCTGGGACAGTTCAGCCAAGTACGCTCTATCCTCCACACTGGGCTCAGTTATTTGCACTGAGCCATGTGCAGCAGACTCCGTCTGATGAGACGGGTCCGGCTCCTTCAGTCCAGACGGACGCCGTCAGGTTCCAGCTGACCTCGAGCGAGGAGCCAACCAATCCTCGAGTGGCTCGGCCCGGTGAAGAGGATTCCGTCCAGCCAGTCCCGTTCGATGCCGTGACTTGCAACAATCCAATCGAGTGTGGTGATGCAGGAGTCATCCAATCATCCCAAAGCGATGAGACAGACCCTGCCCAGCAAATTCTGTCTGACGAGGCTGGTCTTCCCCAACCAATCCAAACTGATCAGACTGGCCCTCGATTAACACAGGTAGATGAGTTTGATACTTCACAGTTGATGCAGCCAGGCGAAAGTGACCCTCCAGATGCAGCTCATTCAAGTGGGATAATTATTCCCCAATCAATCCGCTCGGAAGAGACTGGCCTCCTGCAGTCACCTCAAACTGATAGAAGCGATCCAGTTTGGCCCATTTGGTCCGGTGAAGCTGATCCTCCTCAGCTTGTCTTGCCAGCCGAGACTATCCTTCCAATCTCATCGCAGTCTGATAATACAGAACTTGGCCAAACCCTCCAGCCTGATGAGGCTGAATTTTCGGAGCCGCTCCAGCCAGAGCCGGCGGAGATTGTCCAGCCATTCGAGTCCGACGAAGACATCTACGCCCAGCCTATTCCGACCGACGAGACTGATGGCTACCCCTCCTATGAAGAGACTGACTCTCCCCACTCAACTAAACTTGATGTCGGCGAACCTACCCTATCGGCTCAAGATGAAGAGACTAAGGCTCCTGTTTTGATGGGTTCTGAAGGTGATGATCCCATTCAGCCGGTCCCGTCCGACGAGGGAGGCTCTCACCCGTCATTTCAGCAAGACACGGCTGAAACTCAACAGTCGGTACCTGATGAACACTCCGACACCAACTTCTTCATGGGCCATCTCAAGGATGCCAGCTCAAAGCAGTCGGCGCCGTTCGGAGAGACCGATGTTTCTAGGCCGGTGGTTCCAGCCTTGGAAGCGCATGCCTCTCAGTCAGGTGATATTGTCCTCACCAGCTCCGCCGAGTGGTCAGACGACGAGCTGGCTTCTGCGCCCTTCCCGGCCGAGCGTGTGGCGGAGGCTGCGCGCTGGCGGCGTCTGCTGGCTGCCGAAGCTCAGCTGTCTCTGGTGCACTTTGTGGCGGTGGCGGCGGCGGCGGTGACGGCAGCTGCCCTGACTGCGGCCGCCGCCTCAGCAGCGCTGCTGACGCCTCAGGTCAGCGTGCTGCCGGTACCGGTTCCCAACTCGCCCCAGCGGCTCTGACGGTCGTACGCCCCTCCCCGGCCACGGCCACCGCGGCACGGGACTTTGTTTTCACGTATCTGTACGTTGTAGTGCATCGTGAATATAGTGTTTGAGCAGTTTGTATATACCATAAGCGATTCGGAACAACGCGACGTATTGTCAAATACTTCAATACCAGAATGTACAGCCGGTTCCATACTGATTTGTAGGCATTAGTCCGTGGTCGTTTTTGTGAAATATCTCTCAAGTGATGCTTCCTGCCGACACCATTGTTGTCTCACCTGCGGCGTTAACTGGATGTATGAGCTGACATGCAAAAATACTTCATTGGTTCCAAAATTCGGAAGTAATTTAGAAAAGACACATAAAGTCATCGGGATCGAGAAAAACAGTTTTTGTCCATAATTTTCTAAATTTACGTCTCATCCAGTTCGGAGGGGCCCACATCCCAAGAGCTCGTCAAAATACATTACTAGAGACGCAACCTTTTGTGAAAGGTGCAATCGTTTTAAAGATGTTTCTTAAAACAACTGACACTAATGCCTACCAACCAGTGTGGAACCGGCTGTACCTAGGTACGCGTGGGTCTCATTCAATTGTTGTCCAAAAGAGCATAAGCCTCTTATTCTCTTTCTAGTTTTTGACAACCGGGCTTGGTCTTTGATCCGACCAGGGTAGAGAGCCTGAGAGGCGGAGTGAAGTGATAAAAGCGACGATGACGTGGGGCCGCCGACAGAGGAGGAATGATCGGGTTAGGATAAACTGCAGCTCAGGGAAAAGCCAAGGGAGCAGTTGGCTTCCTAATGTTTCCCTGTCTATCCTGGGAGTGGACGTGTTTTCAGTGCTCTTTGAAAACATAGAAATACACCTGTTCTAATTCAAAATCAGCAATGATACCATACAGGTGAAGGATATATTCTTTGGCTACATTATATACTAATTTTCATTCGCCTCGACCGTCTCTGGTGCAAGCTAAAAGAATATAAAAATAAGAAGTAAGTCATCATTTTAGGCCTACTATCCTCGTTTCGTGATGATGATGATGATGATGGTTCCGGCCGTCGAATAAGGATATCCATATGGGGGGTGCCTCGTTAAAGTCGCCCCAATCGCCGGAAGAAGATTCGGCGATTCCGGTTTGGATGACAGCCGATTTGTGGCGAGGACTCGCGCCGTTGCGCCGTCCCCGCCGTCCAGGTCTCACCTGGCCCACTCTCGGGACCGGAGGTGGCTGTCTTCGGAACCGTTTTCGTGATGATTGCCCAGGCTGGGATACCCGAATTGCAACCTTGATCAGCTTGAGCGATCCAAGGTATAGTCGTTGGCCGTTGGCCCAGTCTTTTCGGTGGTCGGTTTCGTCGGCTAAGTAGAGATGCATTCGCGAGTTTGTTGGTCCTGTTTTTATACAAGTAACTAAATCTTGTGGGTATGAGTTAATTAAGCTATCATTATCTTCTTATAATCTTGTAGCCTGGTATTTTTCTACATATTGCAGGATAAATAAATTACCTCCGCCCGGTATGCACGAGGTATGCATAAATACCAATAATAACGTTATCTTTAGAAATCAGCTTCAAGTAGGCTTCATGATGGGAGTATTATACAACATCTTTTGCCAGTGGAGTTTTGCTAAAGACGTCACGTTTTTCTTCCAATGAAATTGGAGGAACTGAGGTCAGTTTTGATTCAAGTGTCGAGTTTGCCGCACCTGTTTAGATTTGTCTCTCAGAAGAATCTTCTTCTCTCCAGTTTTTCTTAGTCTTCTTTTTCGTCAGCGGATTCAATGATAGCCGTCATATTTGCAGGATGAGAAACATGCACGATAAGGTACATTTTGACTACACTGACGTGAGGTTAAGTGCTAAAAAATGGTTTAGAAAATGCAATAAACACGGAGCCTCCCCTTTTCCGGCCGACCAGCTGGAAGTCAGCTGGCCGACCACCATCTTCGTTTCGTCGCTAATCTTTCTCCTTGACTTTTGTTGCGTTTCATGTGTTTTTAAGAGCTCCTTCAAGAAAAAAGGCTCTGCGGCGGGAATATTGAAATATTTCAGGATGACTAATTTTAGAGAACAATAAAAAACAGGTTTTGTGAAAGAGAACATCAGCACCGGAGATTAAAGAAAAGAAAAAATATGCAACAATTGAACATCAGTGAAGCAAGGTCAACGATGTCACAGACCAGATGGAGCACAAACAACGAAATTTACCAGATCGAAGACGAAATGAAAACGAAGCCGAAGAATCGAACATTTTCATCCTCATATTATTTTAGTTTAAATGTTCGAAGTGAGTGTGCGATTGCGTGTGTGTGTGTGTGTGTGTGTGTGTGTGTGTGTGTGTGTGTGTGTGTGTGTGTGTGTGTGTGTGTGTGTGTGTGTGTGTGTGTGTGTGTGTGTGTGTGTGTGTGTGTGTGTGTGTGTGTGTGTGTGTGTGTGTGTGTGTGTATGTGTGTGTGTTTTTTTACCGGTACTTAATCCTTATCCTTATCCATACTCTACCTGGATGGAGGCTGTGAGCGCATGCGCCTGTGGCTGCAGCGACCCCTCCAGGTAGAATCCCATCCTCTTGATTCTCACCTTTCCTCATCCTTTCCATCTCCTTCCATAGTTTATAATCACTTCATACTCATTGCGACAACACTTTAAAAGCCACCTCATTTGTGTGGAAGTGTGAGAAAAACATGATGATGATGATGGCTCAGGCCGCGGCGCGCTGACGCTCCCGGTAAACAGGTGAACGCCACCCCGAGGTTGGCTCGCTACCAGCCCGTCGGCGCCAGGCTGGTCAGAGACGGACGCGTCCTGGGCCTTCCTCCCGTGTCGGCGGGCCTATGAGGTAGTTGGACTGGTCCTGGATTGGGGATGGTCGAAACTGTGATAACCTTGGTTCGGGGTACGGACCGCAAATTACGAACCGTGATGCGTATGGATCAATGTGTAATCTGAATCCCTCCAACCCTATCCTGGAACATAGTGTGCCAGGTCCTTATTTCTAGCCTAAGGGACATGTGGCAGACTCAAACAGAAATTCAGTGGTGGAGCTCAACATTGAGGAGATAGCTCCCTGACTGCTGCTCTGCCAGAGAAGTAAAAGGGAAACCTGTATGGGGGAGTGAGACCGCAGATAAAACCCTCAATCTGGGGGCCTCCAAGTTTTACAAATCCACATCTCTAGACTGACCCTGGAACATCCCCCAGTCCCCCAACATCGCTCAAAAAGCTGCAAGCCCTCCCCCTTCCGATGTAAAAAGCCGTGTTCTTGCGGTGTGAGCAAAACTCCCAAAGTTCATAAGTGAAGCCGCTCAAGCCCAATGGCGGCCACTTTGAGGTATCGGCCGGAGAATCACTCGTAGAAGAAAAGCAATACCTACGTGGCCACATTGGAGAGAATTCAACCGCACGTCGATTGGTGAAAGAGTTGTGAAATTTGGTGAAAATTTGTATTGATGATCCTTCAAAGTCAAACCTACATTTTAAAATCGCCACAATTTCGTGGTCGAACCAGGTCAATTGCATTAGAGACCGAGTAGTGACGTCGTAGCGCCACATAGGCTGGATGGTATGTACTGGTAGTCTCACATGAAGTTCAAGATCAAAGGTCACAGGTCAAGGTCATACAAGCACTTTCAAGGACATTGACTCCAGTGCTTCCGGTCAAATGGCGTTACCCCGTCTGACGTATATTATGCTATGACGTCATAGCTAATGTAACTCGATGTAAAGGTCCCGGCTCAAGGTCAAGCCAATCCTCATTTTCCGCCCAACAGTTCCTATAGTGCTATGTATAGCGTAATGCCTGTGAAAACATGAGGAGTTCGATATTTGATATTCAGATAGATATTCGGGATTTCCATAATCACCTCAAGCCATACATCATTTGAACGTCCCTGCCGAGACCATTCCGTAATATTTATTTATATTGACCTCTCACATTGTGTTCTTGAGACACAGTTAAAAATGTATCGAAAAAAATCAGTTTAGGCGTAATGCATTAAATGCCATTGAATCTAACACGGGACACAACGTATGACCAAAATAGGAGGTAATCAATTTCACTTAAAATTAGTACACAAGCCAGAAAACATGAAATACGAAGCCAGTTCACGGATTATTGTCGGGCACGGCTTGGTTCAGGCTCCAGAGGCTGTTGGACCTACGTCAAATCCTTGGCATTCTAAGGTCAGAAGATTGATATTCGCTCCCGTGAATTGAATTACGTAAAATCACCTCAGTGAAAGCTTTTGACGAGATCATTCCGAAGCAGGTCTTTATGTTGCTCTATCACGTTGTGTTTTAAAGATAAAGCACAAAATGTGCCAAAAAATTAGTGTCGGCCGTAATGAATTAAATGCCATCGACTTTAACATGGGACCCAACGTATCATAAAAACCGGGAACATTCGATTCGTCCTAAAATTTGTACACAAGCCAGAAAACGTGATTCGGTTCACGGGAGCGAAAATTGACATCAACTGTTGACATCAAGATACCAAGGTTTTGACGTTGGGTTCAACAGCATCTGTAGCCTGAACTAAGCCGCACCCCGCAAAAAGTCGTGAACTGGTTTTGTATTTTACGTTTTCTGGCTTGTGGACTAATTTTGAGTGAAATTGCTTACTCTGGATTTTGGTGATACCTACGTATCAAGGGCATTTAATGTATCACACCCAAAAGTGATTTTTCGGCACATTTTGTGCTCTATCTCAAGAACACGACGTGATGGGGCAATATAAAGACTTGTTTCGGAATGATTACGTTATGAGCATTCCACTGGTATGTGGTTTTACGTGATTTGGTTCACGGGAACAAATATCATTCTATCGACCTCAGGATACACAGGATTTGACGTTGAGGTCGACAGCCTCTGGAGCGTGAAAGAAGCTGTGACCCACAAAAAAGCCGTTGATTGGTTTTATATTTCGTTTTCTGGCTTGCATACTAGTTTTAAGCCAAATGGATTAGGGCTGATTTTGGTGATACGTTGGGTCCTGTATTAAAGTCAATGGCATTTAATACATCACGGCCAAAACTGATCTTTCTGAACATTTTGTGATCTATCTCAAGAGCACGATGTGATAGAGCAAAATAAAGACCTGTTTCAGAATCCAGAATCGTATTGTCAGTAGCTTTGCAATAATATGTGATTTAACGTGATTCGGTTCAGGGGAGCGGATATCATTCTGTTGACCAAAGGAAACTGATGATTTAACGTTGGGTTCAACAGCCTCTGGAGCCTGAACCAAGCTGTGCCTTGCAAAAATCCCTGGACTGGCTTTATATTTCATATTTTCTGGCTTCTATACTAATTTTAAGTGAAATTGATTTCCCTCGATTTTGGTGATACGTTGTGTCTCATATTAAGTTCAATGGCATTTAATGCATGGTGGCCAAAACTGATTTCTTCGGAAAATTTGTGTTCTATCTCAAGAGCACGATATGCAGCACACGATATGCAGAACACGATAGAACGCGTTAGAGAAGCATAACAACCTGTCACAGAATAGTCTGAATAGTCAAAGCAAGGGCTTTCGAATTATGTAGGGCTTAACTGCTTCGGGACGAAGTATTAAAATTCGACCAAAACAACCCAAGGTTAGGTCATCTCCAGTCACGGCTACCAGTACAGGCCAAGTGGCCTGACGTAAAAAAATGTTTAAGATAGCATAAGTCGGAACAGGGCTAACTTATCCGATTGAAAATGTTAGCACATGATGGCCCCACCGAGTTCTCTAAAATATATTCCGGTATTTTTCATATCTATGACCAAAGGTCAGGTACGAGCCATGACCTCTCCATTTGGCGCGCCCACGCCCAGGCAGTTAGCTCAGGGCGTCCCACGCGGCCGTGTACGCGCTTGCTGAAGTGAACCAATACAGCGTTCCCTTGCCCAGGCTCTGCAGTGCAAGCTTGGCGTGAGTGCCTGTTGAGGGACACGTCACTACCCAACTACCCAATACTATTTTTCGCTACCTAGCATGGTTGTCGAGCTCTTAGGGGGCGGGTACCCGCTTCCCCGTCAAAGTGAAAGTGGCAGATGGAATCCGCTTGACGGGGCGCCACGCGCATTGACGGAGTTCTGATCAGACCCCCGTCAATGCGCACGTTAAACTTTTGAGGTCAGGTCACTTGACCTGTACTGGTGACCTGACCTCTGAGATGACTTAACCTTAAAATTTACACAAAAGTTGTAAATATGATGAGAGAAAAGATATGCCAACTACGGCGACGCTACGCGCTGCCGTTTTTAAGTTTTCTCCAAAAAAAACGAGGGAGCCGGGTACCCCCCACCCGTAAATGCGTGTGTTCGGGGACTAACAGTCAGATTAACCCTTGCCCCGGTGACGGGTACGAGCCACCTTCGCCCTGGTGGGGGGGCTAAAAAAGACCCCACGATCTCAAAAACTAAGAGAGCCAGAAAAAAGCACAAAACGGCAATCGAAAGCTCTTCAAAAATGACATCGAAAATACTTCGGTCATTTTTCTTGTCAGGTCAATATCAAGGTCACCCGAGGTCAAAATAGGTCCAAATTGCTAATATGAGGTGTACTAAGAAAACCTCATATATCTCAGAAACTATGATAGCTAGAAACATTTTTATAACACCATTCGAAAGCTCTTGAGTTGCTCTTTCATTGCAGTTAGATTCATTTTCGTGTCAGCTCAAAGGTTAGGGAGCTACAGGTCACTGAATATTGGGGATGTTCTTGGGAATGTCCATGGCCACCCATGCATAAGGGCGTTTCCTTTTTCGCTAATAACTTCCAAACCAAAGAAGATACAGCCATGGTTGATGCACTATTGCAATTCTCTCGTCAATACGAATCGAATGATATATAATATTGCTATGCCAGGTAGAATTTAAGAATTTGACCTGACCCAGGTCAAAGGTCTGACCCAACTTGACCTGGTATAGTCATGATGTATATCATTTGACTTGCTGTGACTATACAAACACTTTGGTGACAAAATAAAAGTTCTATCTTAGTTTATTCAAAATTTATAAAGTGAGACTGCAAAAAATACTTATTTGACCTAAAGTAACCTTGTAAAGGTCACAAGTCAAAATGATTGGCATCAACTTCAGAAATGGGCTAAGAGCAAGCTGTTACCGACGTTTGAAGTTGATTCCATCCATACTTACTGAGAAAAGCTCATTTCGTGATTTTTCCCATGTATTGACAATGGGGAGGTCATGCTCTGCACATGACCTTAGGTCACCAACATAAAAATCCCGGAACAAATGTTGTAGCTCCTGGTGAGCCCAATATGTGGTATGAGTTTGAACTTTATCGATTAACCCTTCTTTTATTTATGCGGTCCTAAGCATTTTTTTAAGTGTGGTCACTTCACCTGGGCTGGTGACCTGACCTAACGTGAGCTTGAGCTAAAATTTTCAGGGAAGATGTAAAAATGATGAAGGAGCACCTAGACTACATTTGGTGGCGCTGCGCGCCGCCGTTTTTTGCTCACTTCGGAAAATCCCGAGAGGGGTCCAAAAAGACCCCCACCCGGGCGAAGGTTAACCCTCGCCCCACGGGGGCCATCGATTGCCCTCTCCCTAAGGTTTTTCGAGATAGCAGAAAAACGACGAAACGCAGCACCGCAGTTGAGGGCTCCATCTCTCACCTCATCATTTTCCCACCATCCCTAAAAATTTTTACCCCGGATCACCCAAGGTCAGGTCACCAGGCGAGGTCAACCAAGGTCACCTCACTTCAACTTTGAAGGTATATAAGAGCTACCTTTCTTAGTTGATCTATTTGAAACTTGCTACACTTCATGACCCTTCCAGGGTCTACAACGTGTATATCCGGGATTTTTCGATTTCGTGCCCTGAGGTCAGGTCACGAGGTGACCTCTCCCATTGAAAAGCATGGGGAAAAGCTGTCTTATGATCTAAAAGTCACAAAAGCGATTGAAAATGCTCAGCTTGATCAGAAAAGCGTTCTTGGACACCCTTTCACGGATTCCAGGGGCTATATTTGCCCTTTGACCTCTCCAAGGTCACCCAAGGTCACCAGGGGTCAAAAAGTATTTTGACAATAACTTTTGACCTAATTAAACTAGGAGCGCTGAGACAAGCACCATCGTGTTTGTCTTGTCACTGGCTTTCATTTGATATACGGCAAGGTCACTTTCGGATTTTTCGTGACCTCAGGTCATCCTAGGTCACGAGGTGACCTCTGGAGGTCAAACCACTGGCGGGAGGTCTTTACGTTTCAGATAGCGGAAAAAGGACTGACAATTTCCTATCAAATGTACTTTACCAGACCTCAATAGCTCTAATGGCATAAGAGTTATGTCCAGTTTGCTTAAGCATTGCATATTTGAGTGAAAATAGCCGATCTTGACCTAATTTGACCTCTGGAGGTCAAACCATTGACCTGAGCACTAAAACATGTGAAGTAATTTCTTACTGAATTCACCCGAGCTTTCTAATGCACTTTGCAGATTTGCGCTAATGCACATATTTTCGGTGTTAGAGGGGGGCCATCGATGCCACCCCCGCCCCCGGGCGGGGCGAAGGTGGCACCGGACCCCCGGTGGGGCGCGGGTTAAGGTTCATTTCTATCCTCGATGGAAGTCTGCAGCGGTCAATTCTCAGCAAAACCCATGCCTGACGCTGAAGGCACCCGACATGGCCGAGGCAGAACTTTGAAATCGAAGAGTTTGGGGGCAGGGAGGCCCTGCCCCCCACCCCCACCTCCCTCCTTGGGTGCACTACTGGTTAGCAGCCCCTAATGGAGCTAGGAATAGAAGTTCCTCTAATACTTGTGTTGTGCCGTGGTTATTCTTGTATATCAATGTTTATTGCCAAATTGCTAATTTACTACCAGGCTCAGTGCCGCTGTTGCTGCTGGCTCACGCCGGCGATGACTGACTCAAAAGCCGAATAGCCACACGTCTGGTGGCAGCGGCTGGTACAATGGTACGCTTGTACCACGTCACTACACCATCCCCCCCACCAATTTAAGCGAAAAGCAAACGTTCCATTCTGGGCTAGGCGCCACCATGCACTTAGGTGGCGTAACGCACTGGAACCTTTACGGTGCGCTGGGATCTCCTCAGCACACCACCACATACACCAGCCCCGTCATCATCACGGCCACCAGCGTCACTGACGTCGGTATCGTCATGACCGCCGACGCCACTGGCGTCATCACCACGACCGGGGCCGGCACCACTGTCTTCAGCTGGAGCACTCTCACCAGTACCGCTCTCGAGACCATCCCTACGGCCACCAAATGGAGCACGCTCACCACTACCGCTCTCGAGACCATCCCTACGGCCACCAGACGGAGCACGCTCACCGCTACCGCTCTCGAGACCTTTCCCACGGCCACCGACGCTCGGCCTAGTGCCGATGTTAACACTCACACCCGCACGGCTGTCGGTGATCGCCCGATCACCACCACCAGTGAGCCACTGTCCCACCACACTGGTATCTGGAGCGGGCGGGCGCACGTTGTGGTTTCGCTGACTGTCCGGGGCACGCACAGAAGCTTCTGCCAGCCACAGCTGATCCATATGCCTGGACCAAACACCACGCCTCGTGTCCACCTCGTAGGAGACCGGCCCGGTCTGGGCCACGACCGTGCCTCGGATCCACTGCTCCGGGCCCGAGTAACAGCGAGCCCAGACTGACGTGCCAGGCTGGAACGGAGTCCGATGCCGACCTCCAGCACTCTCCACCATCCGTTGACGTTGATCCGCCATATGTTGGTTGAGGTTCGGCTCCAGCAGATCCAGCCTGGTGCGCACTCGCCGACCGAGCATCAGGTCAGCAGGAGACCGCCCGGTTGTAGCATGAGGGGCCGCCCTGTACGCCAACAGGAAGCGCTGCAGGCGTTGGTCCAGGGAGCCACCGTCATGGAGCGCAGCCTTCAGTCCGGCTTTAACGGTCCGTACCGCCCGCTCTGCGGCACCGTTGGAGCTCGGGTGGTATGGCGCCACCCTGATGTGTCGAACCCCATTGCTGCTAAGAAACCCAGCAAACTGGGCCGATGCAAACTGCGGCCCGTTGTCTGAGACGACCTGGCGCGGCAGCCCGAACCTCGCGAATATAGTCCTCAGTTCACGGATGGTGCTCGCCGTCGTTGTTTCCCGCATCGGAATCGCCTCCACCCACTTCGTGTAACTATCATACACAATCAGGAAGTAGGAGCCCTGGAATAATCCAGCAAAATCGATGTGAATGCGTTCCCACGCTCCACTGGTCGGCTCCCACGGATGCAACTGGTTGCGAGGCGGTGCGCCTTTCTTCTCAGCACACGCAGTGCAGTCACGCGCTATACCTTCCAGTTCAGCATCGAGACCTGGCCACCACACATACCGTCGTGCCAGAGCCTTCATCTTGGAGCTGCCGAGGTGAGCCTGATGCAACTCGGCCAGGACACCGGAGCGCAGCTTAGACGGAATCACTGTGCGGCCTCCCCACAGGAGACAGTCATTCTCCGTCGTTAGCTCGTCCTGGCGGCTTTTGAACGCAGATAGGTCTGGTTCGACACGCTGAGGCCACCCACACCGCAAGTACGTCAGCACCTTTGATAGAGTTGGGTCCCGCCGGGTGGCGACGACCACTTCCTGCGTCGTCAGCGCTGGTGAAGCGCCATCCAGGAACAGCAGGTGACTCTCAGGGACCACACCACGCGCCAACTCCTCCTTCTCAGCAGGGGAGCACGGTAAGGAGAGCCGAGATAACGCATCAGCCACGTGCATCTCGTCGGTGCGTCTCAGCTCCACCGTGTAAGAGTACGCAGCCAGCTGGAGAGCATACCGCTGCAGACGCGCAGCAGCGAGAGTGGGCAGGCTCCGGTCCGGGCTGAGTATCCGCGACAACGCACGGTTGTCGACTGCCAGAATGAACTGACGGCCATATAGGTACAGATGAAAGCGCTTCACCCCATAAGAAACCGCTGCGGCCTCAACCTCCACCATAGGATATTTCCGTTCCGTGGGCGTTAGCGTCCGAGACGCATACATGATGGGTCGCTCAGACTTGTCTGGCATGACGTGCATGAGCGCAGCTGCCACGCCAGTTCCAGACGCGTCGGTGATAAGCTTAAGTGGCAGTGCCGGATCGTACGGCACTAGCACTCTCGGGCTGGTAAGCATGGCCTTCACCTTCTGCACTGCCGCCCTGCACGCTTCAGTCCACTCCCACGGCACACCCTTTTTCATCAGCCGGTACAAGGGCGCGAGCACTGTTGCCAGGCCTGGGAGCAGGCGGGCGAAGTAGTTGATGCTGCCTAACAGCGATCGCAGCTGCGTCACATCACGCGGCTCCGGTGCCTGCAGCACCGCTGCTGTACCATCCTGGGTAGGACTGATGCCGTCTGCACTCACCGTCCAACCCAAATAATTCACGGAAGGCTTCATGAACTCACACTTGGAGGCTGCCAGCCGGACTCCATACCGCTGCAGACGCTCCAACACTGCGTCCAGCCTGTCCAGCGTCTCTGCCTCATCGCGTCCATATATCAGCAGATCATCAAGAAACCATTTGCAACCGTCCATGCCTTCCATCACCCTGTCCATGGCTTCCTGGAACAGTGCCACAGCCACGGAGATGCCCTGAGGGAGTCTGAGCATTTGGTACGTGCCTTTGTGGGTAGTAACTTGGGTGATCGGTTGCGCTTCCACGCTGAGCGGCATTTGTTGATACGCGTTTTTCAGATCCAGTTTACAGAAGTATTTTCCGTTGACACCGGAAAACACTCCTTCTGGCGAAGGCAGCGGGTGCTGTTTCGTCACAAGTTGCGGGTTCACTGTGAGGTTGTAGCTTGCACACAAGCGGACCTCACCAGACGGCTTCTGCACTGGCACCAGCGGGGTGCCCCAACCAGAACTTTCCTCACCTGGTTCCATCTTCCTGGCGATACCCTCTCGCTCCCATCGCTCCAGCTCTGCACTGACACGAGGTAGCAGAGCGTACGGTACGGGTCGAGCAGCTAAGTAACGCGGGCTGGCATCTGGCTTCAGGGTCAGCTGCGCCGTCAGGGTCATCTTACCTAGGCCCTCTGCAAATACTGGGGCATGCTTATCCAGAACTGTCTGTAGCGTCTTGCCACCAGTAACATGGCACACTGCCGACCAATCCAAACGCAGATGTTTCAGCCAATCCCGGCCGAGCAGCGGTACATGTCCCCACCGCTCACTCACGATCAGCCTCAGTGGTTTCTCTTGGTTGTTGTGAGTGACCCTAACCACGGCTTCACCTCGGATCGGAATCCGCTGACCCGTGAATGAGGTCAGCCGTAATAGTGATGGTTTTACTTGTAACCCAGGGATCTTGGCGTCCGCACTAACTATCGACACTGGGGAGCCCGTGTCGATCAGCATTTCAGTGCTCTTGCCATTTAGCCGAACAGTCACCAACGGCAGCCGGTTGACGTTGCCGTCCATCAACAGAATCTCTTCCGACACCGCCCCCATCGCACGCTCGGGACATGAGCGGCGGAGATGCCCGACGCCGTTGCAATTGTAACAGCGGCGCGTCTCCCTGTTCTGGGGCTGGGTTCCGGCTGGTCTCCCTCTCTCGCGCTCCGCTGAGGCTGCGTCCGCTCTGATGGCTTCGACGGCCTGCTTTTCTGTGGGCAGTCACGTTTCCAGTGGCCATCCTTGCCGCACTGGAAACACGATCCTCTGGGCTGGGACCGTTGTTGTCCAGGTCTCGGAGCCGCCCGGACAACATTGACTGCAGCAGGGTCTCCCCCACTGCCTGCAGCAGGATCTGTAGCAGAGACACCCGCGAACTGAGCCGAGAGATGTTGCACATCCCGCTGAACACGAGCTGCTGACCTGATGTCAGCCAGGGTAAGTGCATCACCCTTTGTCGCAGCCTTGTGCAGCAGCTTCTCCTGTAGACCCCGGGAGCAGCCAGCCACTGAGCGGTCCCGCAGCTCACGGGTCTCTTCTTCCGGATTGTAGCCACAGCGGCGTATCTGAGCCCTTAATCTGGCTAAGAAGACTTCGAAGTCCTCCAACTCTGCCTGCACCATCGTATGAAACTTGGACCGTTCCGCAATCACATTTTGGCCTGGTGCCAGGTACAAACGCAACTTCGCTTTGCACACCTCGAACGTATCGCCAACCACCTCTGATTCCGGGGCAGGCAGGGTGGCATATATGTCAGCTACCTCCTCCCCTAACAGGTGTAATAGCACTGCTTCCTTCCGCTCTGGCCCTGCAATATCCATGGCCAGCAAATACCTTTCGACCCCACTCAGCCACCTGTCGAAATTTTCACCATGTTCGTATGCCTTCACAGGCGGTAAAAACAAGCCAGCCTGCATGGTGTGGCACCAACGAGTTTAACCCGAGCAGGAACAGTCACTGCAGACGTGCCGAGCCGCCCTGAAACTGTAGCGCCTAATCCACCGTCGGCGCCATGGCCTGGGAGCAGTAGTTCCCACACTACTTCAGAGATGGCGCGCGCGGCGCGCCCGCCTTTGCAGCAAAGCCGCCGTCAACCAAGATACCGGCCGTCAACAGCGTCCGAACGTCAGCCGACTCGGTGGCCGGCAGCCAATCACAGGCGGAAGGGTCTTAGCGCGCCAAACGTGATGACGTCACCCACTACGCGCCAACCCGCGGCCAATCGGCGGTCGAGGGGTCCTGCGTCTGACGTCACAGTCGACGATCTCGGTGCGTCGCCATATTGATGCAAAGCCTTGCCCAAACACGTGGCAATGCAAAAATAAATTAAAACTGCACACCGTGCCACTGAATATCACAACCGAGCAGCGCACTCCTTTCCCCGGTCGAACAGACTGCAACCAGGAGCCGCTCACTCGCTACCGTGCATATCACAACCGAGCAGCGCACTCCTTTCCCCGGTCGAACAGACTGCAACCAGGAGCCACTCACTCGCTCCCGTGCTAGGAGCCACTGCACGCGCGCGAGCCGATACTAAGCAACTAAGCCAAACTAAGCAACTAAGCCAAACTAAGCCACGAATCCCGCACAGCCACCACGAGAAAACTTGACGCTACCGCTGACGCCGGGCAAGCACCGCCCGAACCACGCAGCGACGGATATCCACGTCAACTGTAAATCCCGACTTTGGCCGTATGGAGATCGAAAACTGGTCGCCAAATGTTGTGCCGTGGTTATTCTTGTATATCAATGTTTATTGCCAAATTGCTAATTTACTACCAGGCTCAGTGCCGCTGTTGCTGCTGGCTCACGCCGGCGATGACTGACTCAAAAGCCGAATAGCCACACGTCTGGTGGCAGCGGCTGGTACAATGGTACGCTTGTACCACGTCACTACAACTTGGTTAGAGGAACAGAACCTAGAGGTATTTTAGAGGGCTACTGGACAAAATATATTCCGTGAAAAGCCGTTATCCTAAACAATCTGGCAAAATCCAGCGTCCTTTTTCTCCATCATTTTTTTATTGTTGTATGAGAGAAAAGAGAAGAGCGTAGGTGGCGGGCGGGCGGTGCTGGGGACCGTCAACGACATTACTTTGGTTTTCTTTAAAGTTTGATTTTCCATTCTTATTCTGGAAGTGCATTGTCACTTTCCTCTGCCCGAGCTGCTGGCCTGCCATGCAGCGGTGGTGATGGAGAAGTCCGAGTGTCGCTGTCCGGGCAACCAGGTCTGGTGCCGATCAACTGTCACTCCCACCTCCTCTTTCTGGTGAGTTTCGGTTGTACTGTCGCTCTCTTGGCCACTCCCACAGGGCCTTACATACCATTTATTACGGTTGAGTCTCGGGAGATTCTACTGCCCCTCCCACATCCTCTTCCTGTTGGCCAGTCTGCAAAGTATGGCAGCAGGCCAGACGAGTCGCACCAGTCATCTAAAATTCTCGCACCACCATCCTCCAAAAATTCGCACCAATCTGCCACATACCAGGGAAAAAAATGCACCAATTCCTACCCCTACAATGCAATGCTACCTGAATCATTAGTCAGTGAATTAAGAGCTTTTTATAAGGCCCCCTCCTGTGTCTTAATAGCCATTCAGCCATTATTTGTTTATTTTAAGTGTCACTAACCTCGCAAATTCGCACCAGGTTGATACAATTCGCACCACTCGGTCCTGTCTCCAAGGGCACTCGCACCGACGAGATCCCGTCGAAAATGCCATACTTTGCACACAGGCATGTTGGGTCCTGAGATATTATCCTTACCTTAGATAACCTTAGACCTAGCAGGTCTTTCGGAAGGCACACTGGTGCCTAGTTTGCCCGGTCTCATGGAGGTTGTGATCAAGGGTTGCCATAACAGATAAGCGCTGAGTTATGTATCGATGTTCCGGTCAAAACTCGTCAATATAATTCTTGGAACTGTCTGTTAAAGAAGCTTCAATGATGTGAACTGGGAGATAGTTCCAGGCCAGAGTGAAAAATATGAAATTTTGAATGAGATCTTGTCAGTATGAGTGCCCTTTGGGACAGGAGCAAGTGGTCCGAATTCTTTCAACCTGGTGCGAATTTGCAAGGCTGATGCAAGGAAGGTGACAATTAAACCAAACAAATAATTGCTGAATGGTTTTTAAGACACAGGAGCCTTATAGACACAGGGGCACAGGGGCCTTATAAAATTCCTTAACTAACTAACTACAAAGAGAGGTAGTATTGCATCATGTGGGCAGATATGGGTGTGTTTTTCCCCCTGGTATATGGCAGATGGGTGCAAATTTCTGGAGGCTGGTGGTGAGAGAATTTAAGACGGCTGGTGCGACTTGTCTAGCCTGCTGTCATACTTAACAGACTGGGGGTGTGTTCCAGGGCCTCCTCTAACTTCCTCCAGCTTCCTCACAGAAGAGTAGAATGATCTGATCTAGTTTTCTATTGGATGGTAGAGTTTAGTAGAGACTTCTACCTCTTCTGGATCAGTTTGGAGGAGGTTAAAGGAGGCGCTGGAACAAGCCCTGGGTTCCAGGCCATAGTGCTCGGATAGCAAGATTTTAGTCTGCAAACACCTACAATCCTACCTTGACCAGAACTCTCACCAAACGGAAAACTATAACAGTTAAGAACAGGATGCTCTACATTGGACCAGCTGCTGCTGGTATACAAGAAGTATCCATGTGTGTGGATGATGGTGGCATTGCAGGCGTTATTATTTTTATTAAACTAAAGCCTTTGATGTGGTTCCTCACAGTGTTCTGCTGGCCAAATTGCCCAGTCTGCAAAGTATGACAGCAGGCCAGATGAGTTGCACCAGTCATCTAAAATTTTTGCACCACCAGCCTAAAAAAATTGGCACCAATTTGCCATACACCAGGGAGATAAAGGCACCTGATCCTACCTACGCCATGCAATGCTGCTTCTCTTATTAGTAAGCTAAGGACTTTTTATAAGGTCCCTTCTGTGTCTTAATAAACATTCAGCCATTATTTGTTTGGTTTAGGTGTCACCTTCCTCGCACCAGTCTCACAAATTTTCACCACGTTGATAAAATTCACGGGTGCTCCTCTCTCTTGCTCCTCTCTCCAAGGGCACTCACATTGATGAGATCTTGTTGAAAATGCCACCTTTTGCACACTGGCAAAGTGCTTTGTCACTGCATTGATGGGCTGCTTCTGATACAGTACACTTATTATGCACGTCACACACATCAATCCACACATTTCACCCACTACAAGTCTTTAAAGGCAAAGATCATGCAAAAAAACAAGTGGGACGCGCTCTAGCAAACCTACAAGTCGCCCACTGCAGTGTGCTCAGTGACGGATCTAGGATTTCGTTAAGGGGGGGCCAGGCTCGGAGGGGCGCCGAACCTGAGGGGCGCCAATTTCAGTGGCGGATCCAGCCGGTCGGTTTGGGAGGGGCAAACCAAAGTCGAAAAGCAAAAAAAAAAAAAAAACGTCACGCAGTAAAAAGCTGCGCTACCAATATCACTTCCCGGTAGAATTTTGGGTATTTGAGGCGAAAAGCTAAAAAAACGTCACAGGGTGAAAAATATGGGCTCGAGATACTTCTTCCTATACAAGGCTGGCTATACTAGACTGGCTATACTATAACTGAGAATTATTGATATTTACTCCATGATTCTGATGAAGGGCTGTGCCCGAATATATAATCTTCAGTGTTTTTTACATTTCCGGATTCGAGGGGACAGGCCAGGGAACATCTTATCAACTTATGTTCTGTTTGAAGTTGAGAGTTGAAACACCAAAATCTTGCTTATAAACTAAAAAGGAGGAGGGGTAAAAAGGAGGTCGATCGCTTTGGGGGTCAAAACATAGTTTTGCCCCGAGCTTTTCCGTTTGGGGGAATGCCTTTTTGCCCCCCTAGATCCGCCACTGGCCAATTTACCACCCAAAAGGCGGCCAGTGTCAATGAAAAACGCGTTTAAAAAGGATTTGTAAATGCTTATTTTCATGAAAGCTTCCTCTTAGTGAGGACATGTTCACGTTTACCATCAAGCCTATTTCGGGCCAGCTAACGACTGGCACCTTGGTAGAAAATGCTGAAAGCACCCACTGACACTAACTGAAGCACGATGAGCAAATAATACAGTTATCTTCGGTCATGGCGAAAACTGAGGTGTCGTATCCACCACCTCCACTTATCACAGTTGTCCTGGCTAACGGCTCCATACTGAAATACCCGATTGACGCTAACCTGAGCCTCATAGGCCGCAGAACCTCTGCGGGCCTGGGCCCCTGAGTTTTTGGTGACTTCCCTGAGTTTATATCGAGTCCCCTCAGCTGATCTGGGACCGATTTAGTTAACCAGGCCCTCACACTGAACTTGAAACCTATATGTCGCCGCTGAAGCCTATTAAGCTTTTCGGGGCCCTTTTATTGATATAGGGCCCCTCAACAGGTCCTGGGCCCTCTGAGCTAAAAGCTGGAGCTCTGAGCCCCAAGCTGGATTAGTGTCCCTTAAGCTGGTCAGGGTCCCCTGGGTTGGTACCGTTTTCGTTTAACTGATATAGATCCCTTCAGCTTGTTTGGGGCCCGTTGTGTGCATCTGGGCACTAGTTCGTCGAGGCACCCAGCTAGTCTCGCCCTATTAGTTTTATGGGCCTTCTGAGCTGCTGCAGGGTCCCCTCAGAGTGTCTGGGCCCCATGAATTGAAAATTGGACCCCTGGGTTAGTTTTGGGTCCCTGAGCTTATTTAGAAACCGTTTAAATAGGTAGGCACCCAACGCTGGTCTTGAGAATCCTGTGTTGGCACTGAGGTCAAATGAGCTCGTCGGGGGCCCTTATCTGGGCCCCCTTAACTGAAACGGGCCCCTCAGCTGATTTTGGAGACCCAAAATCCCTCCTACCGGATTCCACCCACGCCAGATTTCCTGACTCCCTGAGGGCCCCTGGGGGCCATTGGGGATTTTTCCCGCGATCAGCGCTGGGGTCCCTCCCCCGAGACAAAGCTTACAACATGTCTCTGTCTCTATACTCTAGCGTCTGCCAGAGTTGAGCTAGAATCATTTTTAGGCACAATTCGCTTCCTCTCGTTACGGCGAATCATCAAATAATGTATAATATGACTATACTAGGTCAAAACATAAAACTGACCTGACCTAAGGCTAGGTCAAGGTCACCATATAGCCTAGCATAGTCAGTATGCATATCAATCAACTCACAATAACAATAAAAAATGGTATCAAAATACGGGTTTTATCAATATTTCCTGCAAAGCAATTGACCCAAGTCTTAAAACCTGCTTAGGAAGCCCCAGATGAACTCTCAGATGTAACATGTCTAAACTTGCAACATGAACCGATAAAGAGGCCTAGGATACTATGATTTGGGGAATCCGAAGGTATTTCAAGCGGCGTCTGCAGACATAGAGCAATTTTTCGGCAAATTTCCGTTTTACCCCATGCATTTTCAATGGAGAGGTCATGATTCGTACCTGTCCCTAGGTCATCGATGGGAAAAATCCCGGAATAAATGTATTAGTACTTTTTGGGCCCATTATATGGTACAAGTTTGAATTCGATAGATTCACCTTTTTCTTACTTACGCCAACTTAAACATTTTTTGGGGTGAGGCCACTTGACCTGCACTGGTGACCTGACCTGAGATGACGCAACCTTAAATTTTGAGGGAAAGTTGCGGAATTGATCAATGATAAGGTGTGACAAGTACTGTGTCGCTTCGCGCCGACGTTTTTTCGTGCCACTGGGAGACCTCGAGGGGGTGTTCAAGCACCCCCCCAACGGGCCGGAACGGGGCGCGAATACTCTAGAACAGGGCTGAGGCCAAAAGGGAAGGCTCTAAACAATGTCTGAAATTTTGGGGTCAAGGTCCTTCAAGGTCATTGACCTATTACGGCACAACCCAACATATTATGCCTAATTTACGCTATAACTAGCGCTGTGCCCAAGCTTACCAATGACCTTTGATCAAGCCTTGATCATCAAGGCCAGTCACCTTTAAAATTGACCTGTGACCTTGATCTAAACACTGAATAACCTTTACTTTGATGTAATAGCATACACTATAATAGGTGTCGTAACATTATGCAACGTCATTTAGCGGCTGTCCAGGAGTACCTGTGCTCATCAGGGACACCTATGCTCTCTGGAGGGGCCTTTGCTTCGATGGGGCACCTGTGCCACCCAGGGGCGCCTTCGCTTCCCAATGGACGCAACCTAGCTATCCAGGGGCATCTTTGCTGTTCCGGGGGTGCCTTTGATACCCAGTGCCCAAGGGGAGCTTTTTCTTATCCAGGTTCACCTTGGTATTGAGGGGCGTATTTTTATTCAAGGTAACCTATACTACCCAGTGGCGCCTACCCTATGCAAAGGGCGCTTAGGCTATCCAGGGGGCGGCAATTTGCTATACATAGGGCGCCCTTATGCTCTCCTTGGGCACCTCATTCAGAGGGTGTCTCTGATATTCAGGGGCGCTTTTCCTATCAGCAGGGTACCTGTGCCATCTTGGGACTATTCTTATCAAGGGACGCTGCTGTTATTCAGGAATACCTACACCACTGTCGAGGGTCGCCTTTGCTACCCAGAGGCGCCTTTACTTCTTAGGAAGTTTGGCGTCCGTGCTTTAAGGAGTGCTTTGGCATCGATTGATTGCTCTATTATTGGGCTTAGGTGCGCGTGAACCTTGAGCTCATGTAGCGCCCATATTGTTGCTAAAGAACGCTTATGCTATCAAAGGGCGCCTTTACTATCGAGGGCCTCTGTTTTATTCAAGGCAATCTGTTCTATCCACGGGCATCTGATATTTCGGGGGCGGTGCCTAGGTTATTCAGGAGGCGGCTTTTTTCTCCAAAGGGGCGCACTATTGCTTTCCAGGGGCGCCGTTACTGCCCAGGGGTGTCTTTCTATCCAGGGGCGCATATGCTGTCTAGGTGTATTTTTCAATCACAGACATGATTGAAATACATGCCCCTACGTTATCCTGGGGTGCTTTTTGTCTCCGGTGAGGCGCTATTTTTCTCTTCCGGGCACCAGTTTATTCAAGGGCACCTATGCTGTCCAGAGAACCTTTGTTATCTAGGGCTGCCTTCGCTGTTAAGGGGCACCTTTGCTACCCAAAGGGAGCATTTTACTTTCCTGGAGTGCTTATTTCCATCTAAGGGGCGCATATGCTATCTTGGAGCGCCTTTGCAAACATGGGGCGCACTTTTCTATCCAGGGGCGCCTTTACACTTGAGGGGGCGCCTCTGCAATCCAGGAGGAGCCCAAAATAGATGGAGAATAAAAATTCTGAAATAAGGCGCTCGAACACTGAAATAAAGTGCCTAGTTATCAAAAAGAGGCGCTCATCTGCTGAGCGGGGAGGACTGCTGGTTGCTGAGGGCAGCGTTCTCGGAAGTGGGGCGCACATACTGAAAAAGGCACCCGGTTGCAGCGATGGAGCACTAAGCCTTCAGTTATAGGTTAATGAAATGTGGTTAAAGGCAGTCCATGCTCAAATTGAGCGCTCGAGCCCTGTAACAGAGCGCGCGACTGTCGGACAGGTGTGCCAAACCATAGACAGTAGGGCAGCTGAAGATGGAAAGGGACACCTATGATATCCTGGGGGCGCCTGTACTCTCAGGTGAGGCGCTTGTTTTCTTTATCAGGCGCCTAGTTTATCCATGGCCGCCTATGCTGTCCAGATCATCTATTTCAAGAAGAGTTAACTTTGCTGTCCAGGGGTGCCTTTGCTATCCAAGGGCGCATATGATATATGTAGGGCGCTTTATGCAAAGGGCGCCTAGGCTGTCCAAGGGCGCCGTCCTAACCAAAGGCCACCTTTCACTTTCCCTGAAGTGCCTATTTCTATGTAAGAGGTGCATATATTATCTAGGAGTGCCCTTGATATACGGAGACGCCTTTTTGTCCAGCGGCGCCTTTGCTCTTGAGGGGCGCTGCTCCAATCCAGGGTAGCTGAAGATGGATAAGGGACATCTATGTTATACAGGGGGAGCCTGAACTCTCCAATGGGGCGCTCATTTTCCTTCTCAGGCACCTAGTTTATCTAGGGGGCGCCTAGGCTATCCAAAGGCACCTTTACTATCAAAGGGGTGCCTCCCTAGGGGCGCCTTTGCTATCCAGGGGCGCCTTTGCTGTCCAAAGCACTTGTGTTATCCAGGGTTGTCTTTGCTGTCCAGTGGCGCCTTTGCTATCCAAAAGTGCATATGATATCCGTGGGCGCTTTATCCAGTGGGCGCCTGGACTATCAAAGGGCACTTCTTCTACCCAAGGTGAGCATTTTATTTTCCTAAAGCGCCTATTTCTATCTAAGGGGCGCTTATGCTGTCCAAGGCACCTATGTTACCAAGATTTGCCTTTCCTGCCCAGGGGCGCCTTTCCTAGCCAAGGGCGCATATTGTATCCGTAGGGCGCTTCATCCAGGGGGCGCCTAGGCTATCCAAAGGCGGCTTTTCTATCGAAGGTTTGCCTTCCTAGGGGCGCCTTTGCTACCCAGGGGCGCCTTTGCTGTCCACAGCACTTGTGTTATCCAGGGTTGTCTTTGCTGTCCAGGGGCGCCTTTGCTATCCAAGGGTGCATATGACATCCGTAGGGCGCTTTTCCAGTGGGCGCCTAGGCTATCAAAGGGCGCCTTTTTCTACCCAAGGTGAGCATTTATTTTCCTAAAGCGCCTACTTCCATCTAAGGGGCGCTTATGCTGTCCAGGGCACCTATGTTACCAAGATTTGCCTTTGCTGCCCAGGGGCGCCTTTCCTAGCCAAGGGCGCATTTGATATCCGTAGGGCGCTTCATCCAGGGGGCGCCTAGGCTATCCAAAGGCGGCTTTTCTATCGAAGGTTTGCCTTCCTAGGGGCGCCTTTGCTACCCAGGGGCGCCTTTGCTGTCCACAGCACTTGTGTTATCCAGGGTTGTCTTTGCTGTCCAGGGGCGCCTTTGCTATCCAAGGGTGCATATGACATCCGTAGGGCGCTTTTTCCAGTGGGCGCCTAGGCTATCAAAGGGCGCCTTTTTCTACCCAAGGTGAGCATTTATTTTCCTAAAGCGCCTACTTCCATCTAAGGGGCGCTTATGCTGTCCAGGGCACCTATGTTACCAAGATTTGCCTTTGCTGCCCAGGGGCGCCTTTCCTAGCCAAGGGCGCATATGATATCCGTAGGGCGCTTCATCCAGGGGGCGCCTAGGCTATCCAAAGGCGGCTTTTCTATCGAAGGTTTGCCTTCCTAGGGGCGCCTTTGCTACCCAGGGGCGCCTTTGCTGTCCACAGCACTTGTGTTATCCAGGGTTGTCTTTGCTGTCCAGGGGCGCCTTTGCTATCCAAGGGTGCATATGACATCCGTAGGGCGCTTTTTCCAGTGGGCGCCTAGGCTATCAAAGGGCGCCTTTTTCTACCCAAGGTGAGCATTTATTTTCCTAAAGCGCCTATTTCTATCTAAGGGGCGCTTATGCTGTCCAGGGCACCTATGTTACCAAGATTTGCCTTTGCTGCCCAGGGGCGCCTTTCCTAGCCAAGGGCGCATATGATATCCGTAGGGCGCTTCATCCAGGGGGCGCCTAGGCTATCCAAAGGCGGCTTTTCTATCGAAGGTGTGCCTTCCTAGGGGCGCCTTTGCTACCCAGGGGCGCCTTAGCTGTCCACAGCACTTGTGTTATCCAGGGTTGTCTTTGCTGTCCAGGGGCGCCTTTGCTATCCAAGGGTGCATATGACATCCGTAGGGCGCTTTTTCCAGTGGGCGCCTAGGCTATCAAAGGGCGCCTTTTTCTACCCAAGGTGAGCATTTATTTTCCTAAAGCGCCTATTTCTATCTAAGGGGCGCTTATGCTGTCCAGGGCACCTATGTTACCAAGATTTGCCTTTGCCGCCCAGGGGCGCCTTTCCTAGTCAAGGGCGCATATGATATCCGTAGGGCGCTTCATCCAGGGGGCGCCTAGGCTATCCAAAGGCGGCTTTTCTATCGAAGGGGTGCCTTCCTAGGGGCGCCTTTGCTACCCAGGGGCGCCTTAGCTGTCCACAGCACTTGTGTTATCCAGGGTTGTCTTTGCTGTCCAGGGGCGCCTTTGCTATTCAAGGGTGCATATGGCATCCGTAGGGCGCTTTTCCAGTGGGCGCCTAGGCTATCAAAGGGCGCCTTTTCTACCCAAGGTGAGCATTTTATTTTCCTAAAGCGCCTATTTCTATCTAAGGGGCGCTTATGCTGTCCAGGGCACCTATGTTACCAAGATTTGCCTTTGCTGCCCAGGGGCGCCTTTCCTAGCCAAGGGCGCATATGATATCCGTAGGGCGCTTCATCCAGGGGGCGCCTAGGCTACTCAGGGGTGCATTAGTTCCCCATGGCGCAATCCTGCTATCTAGTGGCGCCTTTTCTTTGCCGGGGCGCTTTTGTTAGCTTTCTAAATTTCATCTTCAACATTTTACTGGGGCGCAAAAGACCAGTAAAGGCGTCTAGTGTTTGGGCAGAGGCGCTTTGCCATGGTTTTAAGGACTATGTGTTAATTCAAGCGGAATAAGTGGTATCTACCACCTTGGCGCACGAAATGGGTACAGGCGCGCCGCTCATATCGGGCGCCTTCGGCGCCCGATATGAGCTAAGCTATACTGAGGCGCTTCGGAGCTAAGGGGGGCCCGGGCCCCCTGGGCCCCCCTTGGATCCGTCACTGAGTGTGCTAGCCGTCATCTCGGGAACAGATCACCATTTCTCAGGGTTGATAGAGCCAGAGAAACCTAAGAGAGCCAGAGAAACCTAAGAGAGCCAGAGAAACCTAAGAGAGCCAGAGAAACCTAAGCAGAGTTGCAAGACGGCGACATTCCTTAGGGAGGACGATGTGAGACAGGGACACCAGAGCGACGCACTAGAATCGCGACGGCGATGGGGCCAGGGGCGCAGTGGAGCGCGCCCAACCTAGGGAGCCTGACGCAGCGGCAGAGGAGCTTGACGCAGCGGCGAATTGAGCGCGACGCAGCGGCGGAGGGAGCGCGACGCCGCGAGCGGATGGCTCGTCAGTTTGTTCTACGGCACACGAGTCCGGATTTCTGGGGGGGGGCATTCAGGTGTTTTGGGGACAAGGTGGAGAGGACAATTTATTTCGGCACATAGCATCAAGGATGGCTCAACATCCATATAAATATTGTATCAGTGCAGATTTGATACCATGAATGATGTGATGTATTGATGACAAACAATGCCTCAGGAAAGCTGCAGCCAGCTCACAAATTCTACACTAGATTTACGTCCATACATATATATATATATATATATATATATATATATATATATATATATATATATATATATATATATATATATATATATATATATATTTACTGAATAAAACACAATCAGATAAAATCAGATTAAAACAGTACATAAGAAGTAAAGGAAAGTTCCTACGGGAGGAAGAGAGAGGAAGAAAACATACACAGCAAAACAGTGAAACACACTTGCACACAGTAAAAACACTCGCATACGGTAAAAAGCTGTTCGAGACAATGCATATATACATGCACGACAGTCGATCTCATCCCCGCCCCGATCAGAGGGCGCAGCTCTCAAAGATTGATCACACGGGTGGCGCCATCATTTCCTCTTTTCTGACGAAGAGGTTGATGAAAGTCGCTGTTGGAGGTTCAGAAAGTCAGCCATAGGAAGTACTAAGTGGAGTCACTCATGATTGTGTGCTTGGACCCTTACTCTTTCCTATCTATATCAATAGCATTGGCGGTTGTCTCAACTTGCCTGATAAGATATTTTCTCAAGTCCTCAAAATGTATGCTTCTGTCAAACAGCTTCCCACTGCGGGACAGCTTCCCGTGACAATATCCAATGTGGTGGTGGTGGCGGTAACATACACGGTTCCTATAAATACGGTTCGGACATGACAGCCAGCTGACTGCCTGATTTGGCAGCACGTTGAGGATATGGTAGTATTTTGAAGGGTTTTGTTCAAGATAACTTTGATTTTGCTAGCATAAGGTAGAATGCAGCGTTTTGATTGGGTAATTGAAACGTTTGAAACAGAATTCTGAAGGAATTAGCATGAAGTTCATCGTGGATTTTCCTTGTTATAAAAGCGCTTTAGAGACTAAAAACTGCACCCAGAAGATAGCCTGATCAATTTTACATACCAAAAATGAAAAATATACCCTTAAGCACCACTTACATTTTCCCACTGGCCCGTGCCCCAAACCCCTCCAAACAGTCCCATTGGAATTACATGTTAAATTTTGCTGCCAAAAAACTGTTAGAACCAGAAATGGAACCTTCAAAACCCCCAGAATTCTAGAGAAGTATCTCATGTCCGCCCCCTGGTAACATGCACGTTTATTGCACGCACATTGCAATCAGCAGCACACATCGGAGCGCAAATGAGCGAGAGTCTCACATTCAAGGGAGGCGGAACATGTACAACATCAGCCGGGTGGGGACTGGCGCATCTAATCGTTGATAGTTCCCTTTATCCATCCTTGTCATTCCCTGCTTAGCCTGACAGTAGTGACGCAAGGGAACCAACCAGGTGAGTAGACCAGGTGAGCGAGATCGCGGCTTGTCGTGCCCTGCCTATATTCTCCCTAACCCCGGTCTCGGGCCTGGCCGAGGCTCTGCGGTGGCTTGTATAAGCCCTGGTTTGCCATTGCTGTGCGCTGTGGTCTACTGTTTCGCTGTGACGTGGTGTGGCGCTGTACCTGTTTAACCTCTTCCCGGCAGGTTAATTTGTTTGTCTGATAATGTGTGTATTGTGTGCGAATAAACGTATGGTCGTAAATTAAATATGGCAATCGTGTTTCCTTGATACCGTCTTGAAATCTGCTATCTCATTGCAAAACTCACTACAAAAGTGAAACACTCCCTTTAACCGAAAATGTTGACAAAAGGAGTTGACAGTCGGAACCCCAGTCGACAGAATGGGCTTCGCCCCTAGTCTTCGGGCGGGGCCAGATTTAATCCTTTCATCCTCATCCTTTCTTAGCATTCGTAACTTAAACTCATGCCAATACCCTGTTCCCTGCTCGCTCTCGTCCCTAAACCCTATCTGTCCATGCCTTTCTAACTGTATCCTTTCTGTCCACTCGTATCCACAGTTACTGTCGATATCGGGCATGGTGTGTGGCCGCGGGTGGCGGGGGTGTGTGTGCTCGTGACTGTCTTGAGCATACACATCGTGGCCGCCTGTGGGGTACGGCTGCGCTGGACAACGCAGACTGATTCCTTCCTTCCCAAACCTCCCATGAACCATATCTCCCCTGGTCATTTCATGGTTGGGTAAGGTTGGGCCTTTCATGCACCTGCCCAATCATGTGCCTTCAGTTACCTTACCTTATGGGAATGGGAACCAGGGTTGGAAAAACCCGGGTTTTTTATAAAAAGCCCGCGGGTCCGGGTTTTTGCGGGTTTTTTTGTGGGTTTTTTCGGGGTTTTTATTTTTGTTTTATAGCATTCTCGTCACATCGTTTCTAGATTAATGCCATTGTTTGAGCACGCATTAAGACTGTGATGCTTTCAATATCATCGTTCCTTATCAGTCTTTGCCTCACGTAGCGGAGGGGAGAAGAAGCTCCTATTCCCAAAGCTGTTCTGAAGTACCCGATTGACGGCTGCGTGCAGAACCCTTCATAGTTTTATGGGCACCCATGGATAAGAAAAGTGAACCGACTTTTGACCAGAATAACAATTTTTGGGGTTTATCAACTCATCCACTGCTATGGTTATACGGCGTTGTCGACTCTTATTACTGTTTTCTCTTAGGAGCCGGGTTCTCCGTACTCAAGAAATCTACCAGAAATAAACCCGGACGACCCCGTAGAAAGCAAGTGCGACAAGTACCGCACCACTGCGCCCCACATGAATTTACTTTCACTTTTCTAAATCAGCTCATATTCCTCAGGGACAAATGCTAGCGCTGGAAATCTTAGTCTGGTACATCAATAAGGGCCAGATCACAATTCTCAGAGCAGAGCAGGGGTGTATCCATTATTTGCTCAGGGGGAAGGGGCGTGAATATAGACTCGGGGGCACTGCACGGGGCCCCAAGTGCAAAGATCGCTAATGAAAATAAAAAGAATGTCAGCGGTGGCTGATGTGATTGTGGAGTGAATCGGTGTGGTTCACGTGACTTTTATTGGCTGTTTTTACCTCCCTTGCTTGTTTCTTTGCTTATCTAGCTGAATAAAGCGTGGTATCCTTTTTATTATTTTGTGACCCGGGGACCATCTCTGAGGTGCCCCCAACACGAATTTTTTGGGCAGACTGATAAAAATTGGCCGGCGCCTTGAGACAAAACCTCCCCTCCCGCCAGAAAAAAAACTTTTGAGTCGCCCGAAAACGAGTCTAGGGATCCCAGAGACCAGCTCTGGGGGCCCCACGAACCAAGACAAACTCTTCAAGGTTCTCGAGATCAACACTGCGGGCCCCAAGAACAATTCTTGGGGTCTCCCCGAAACCACCTCGGGGGACCCTAAGGACCGAATCTAGGGACCCCCGAAACCAACTTTCAGCCAGGTTCGAGACCAACTCGATGGGCCGACGCGACAAACCCTCGAAGGCCTTGGAGACCAACTCTGAGGCCACCGAGACGAATTCTTAAAGGCCATCCGAGAGCAACACTGGGCTCCCCGAGAAAAGTTTTCGGATCCCCAAGTCAGACTCTTGGGCCCACCGAGACCAACTCTGGTGGCCCTCAGAGACCAGGTCTGCCCCCCCGTGACAAGCTCTTGAGGGTCCTCCAGGCCAACTCTGGAAACCCCGGGAAAACTTTTGGGGCTGCTTCAGAGACCAAGTCTGGGGGCCCAGAGATAAACTCTGGTATCCCGATAGCTGAATATGGGGGCCCCAAATTAAAAATTTTGGTGGGCCCTGCCAGACCAGCGCTTGGGCCCCTGAGACTTGCTATTGAGAGTCTCCGAGACAAACATTGTGATGGTGTCCGTCTTCTTATAATCAACTTGGGGAACATAAATCAGAAAATGACAGGAGGTCGCGCGGGAAGCTCTTTACAGAGCTTAAGTTCAGCCAAGGGGAGAGGCGGTCGCCCCACCTTGGCTGCGCGCCTGGAGTACAGCACGTGACTCCACCACGATAACCTTTAGAGGCTCCATGAGCTGAACAATGAAACTATTCGTGTGTCTCAGGCCAAAGTCAGTCAGAGTCACAATCTGAGACTGCGATGTTACTTTGGCATATTTTGAACCTGCAGAAATGTTTATAAATTTGTTAAGATATACATAATATATAGATTGAATTCTGGAAAAAACTGCATCATACAGACAAAAACTAACGTCATATTCAGACACAGTATTGGTCTTATCCAGTGACTTTTACCTGTTGCAAAAAATAATAGAAATTTGTGTTGCACAATGTGCAATTTATACGACATGTGGATTCTTGGGAATGATTTTCCTGGTAAGACGGCAAGGATTTCCAAATGCACTTTTAATGCAGTTTTCCAGTGGGTTGTATGAGGTGGCATATGGTACTAATTCTACTAAACTTTGGCATATTCTACACATACCAAGGCTTAGTAGCTTTAAAAGCGATGTGAATAGCAAAAAAAGACAATATTTTTACTCAGGGGCATCTAGAAAATGATTTATGAAAAAACCCAGGTGGGTTTTATCCCCTAAAAACCCACTAAAAACCCAAAAACCCGGGCAGTGGGTAGTGGGCAGTGCCAACCCTGATGGGAACCTTTTAAGACTCAAGGGCGTGAGGTGGATTCTAATTTGTCGAGCTCAGGGTTCTTGCAAATTTATACTTCAGTCAAAAATGGCTTCTCGTTTGTATACGCCGACCAATGTTTATATAAATAAAATAAAAACGATAAAAACTGAAAGAGACTGACTGGTTTTTGTGGCCATGGTCGTGTCTTGGGTATGGTCACTGCTTGGCTCAATGGCTGTCCTGAATTAAAGTCTCCTTTTCTGGAATTCATTACTGGCCTGCTAATGTATGTGAATGTGTCTACAAATGTCCGTTTCGCTCGCGGTATCTATGCACAAGTTTATCCCGTTTGTTCTCCCTGGCAGGTCCCCTGAATAAGGCACAAGCTGCTTCCCCGCTATCCCTGCCACCAGGGTGAGAGCTGATGACGCTGTGTGGCTTGAAATGTGTTGCTGGACCCCAACTTAATTATCATATTATGTGTATGCGAGCCTCACATGTGATTATTTAACGCCTGTTGCACAGTCTATATTCACACCAAAGGCTAAATGTCTGTCATGCTTTCTAGAACCAGTTTGAGATATGTTTTGCCTCAGAGTTTTTAAGTGGGGATCGCTATAGAAGAGAAAGGTTATGTGACAGCCGTCACACGTGGTCGCCGCCGTGCTGTGACACCTTCCTGTGCTGGCGGTGGCAGTGGGTCTGTGGCGCCGGGTGACCGGTGTGCGCCGTCCCGCCCTGCCGCTGCCATGGCGGCCGCGCCTCCCATCAGGTCGTTCGTCATCTTCGACCTCGAGGCCACCGGGCTGCCGGGAAACAGCAGGGATTACCCGGTGCGAGTGACGGAAATCGCGCTGGCGGCGGTGCCGCGCCGGCCGGTCTCCGCTACCCTGCCCGTGCCCGGGGTGGAGGAGGCCGCCACCCAGCTCACCACGCTGCCGCCCGAGCAGCGTGGATTCAGCACGCCCCAGCAAAAGCGAAAAAACCAGGAGTCGGAAGGTAACGTGCAGCTTTACCTGATCAATTCTTGTTTGTTTTAACTCACAAATTTGCATGCAATTATATGTAAAACTGTGGAGTCAGCAGCTGGTATTCAGTTAGCATTTGGTATGCATTCGATAGCGTGCGTAGGATTTGTGCCTCTTCTTTATTTCATGTCATATTCATTGTTTGAAGTTTTGTCACTTGGACTGCACGTTCTTACGAAGTATGTGGATTCGTGGAATCTATGTGTGATACCGTTCGAAAGGAGTTCTTAGAGGCCTTAAAATTTCGTGACCTCAGGACATTGTAGAAACAGAATAGGCATGTAATTTTCATTTTTAGGAAACAGTTTAAGGGTTGGATAGTGTCAAACTAGTAGAAAATGTTGCAGAACCTTCTGTGTTCCCTTCTCTCTTGGCGGCTCGTTAACAGCCTCAGGCGTTGTGCCTGGTTCGGTTGTCCATTTACGGATACCGCTTGGAGATGATGAGAGATGGGCGGATCAGCTCTCGCTCGGGGGAGTTTCAGAGATGCCGTTTGAGTGGGAATGGCATGTGCTGCGTGCGGAGTGGCTCCTTTGCCAGCGGGTCAGTGTGTCCACTGGAGTGTGTTGCGCTGCGCTGGGCGCGGTTGGCGGCGGAGGAGGTTGACGCGGCGCGGGTGTGTGTAGGGATGGCGCGGGCTCCGGAGCGGCAGCGCCGACGCCGGCGTCGGTCGCAGACAGCCGACCCGGGCACGCCGCCGGCCGCCACCTTCAGTCCATTGCCGACCCGGCCACGACTGCGCGACAGCTTCCTGGCCTCTGTCAACCCGGGAAAGCTCATTCCCGAGGAGGTGGCCCAGATCACTGGTAAGTGCGCCCCCACACTGCTACCCCGAGCACCTAGCGAGTGTTCTGATGACATGATTTGACCAGCTCCAATGAGAGGCAGTGCGTTCTCACGGTCCTACCTGTTGTGGTGAGCGGCAGTGCCTTCTGACGTCCTACCTGTTGTGGTGAGCGGCAGTGCCTTCTGACGTCCTACCTGTTGTGGTGAGTGGCAGTGCGTTCTGACGGTCCTACCTGTTGTTGTGAGCGGCAGTGCGTTTGGACCGTCCTACCTGTTGTGGTGAGCGGCAGTGCGTTCTGACGGTCCTACCTGTTGTGGGGAGTGGCAGTGCGTTCTCACGGTCCTACCTGTTGTGGTGAGCGGCAGTGCCTTCTGACGTCCTACCTGTTGTGGTGAGCGGCAGTGCCTTCTGACGTCCTACCTGTTGTGGTGAGTGGCAGTGCGTTCTGACGGTCCTACCTGTTGTGGTGAGCGGCAGTGCGTTCTGACGGTCCTACCTGTTGTGGTGAGTGGCAGTGCGTTCTGACGGTACTACCTATTGTGGTGAGCGGCAGTGCGTTCTGACGGTCCTACCTGTTGTGGTGAGTGACAGTGCGTTCTGACGGTCCTACCTATTGTGGTGAGCGGCAGTGCCTTCTGACGTCCTACCTGTTGTGGTGAGCGGCAGTGCCTTCTGACGTCCTACCTGTTGTGGTGAGTGGCAGTGCGTTCTGACGGTCCTACCTGTTGTTGTGAGCGGCAGTGCGTTTGGACCGTCCTACCTGTTGTGGTGAGTGGCAGTGCGTTCTCACGGTCCTACCTCTTGTGGTGAGTGGCAGTGCGTTCTGACGGTCCTGCCTCTTGTGGTGAGAGGCAGTGCGTTCTGACGTCCTACCTGTTGTGGTGAGCGACAGTGCCTTCTGACGTCCTACCTGTTGTGGTGAGTGGCAGTGCGTTCTGACGGTCCTGCCTCTTGTGGTGAGTGGCAGTGCGTTCTGACGGTCCTACCTATTGTGGTGAGCGGCAGTGCCTTCTGACGTCCTACCTCTTGTGGTGAGCGGCAGTGCGTTCTGACGGTCCTACCTGTTGTGGTGAGCGGCAGTGCGTTCTGACGGTCCTACCTGTTGTGGTGAGCGGCAGTGCGTTCTGACGGTCCTACCTGTTGTGGTGAGCGGCAGTGCGTTCTGACGGTCCTACCTATTGTGGTGAGCGGCAGTGCCTTCTGACGTCCTACCTGTTGTGGTGAGCGACAGTGCCTTCTGACGTCCTACCTGTTGTGGTGAGCGGCAGTGCGTTCTGACGGTCCTACCTGTTGTGGTGAGTGGCAGTGCGTTCTGACGTCCTACCTGTTGTGGTGAGTGGCAGTGCGTTCTGACGTCCTACCTGTTGTGGTGAGCGGTAGTGCTTTCTGACGGCGCCGTACCGCCAGGGTTGGACAATGAGCAGCTGGAAGAGCTTCCCGGGTTCGACGCGACTCTGGCGCAGATGGTGCGTGGTTTTCTGCAGCGGCAGCCGTCGCCGGTGTGCCTGGTGGCGCACAACGGCGGCCGCTATGACTTCCCGCTGCTGCTGGCCGAACTGCGACACTGCGGCGCCGTGAGTTCTGCCCTCCCCACGGGGCTGCCCCACCCGGCAACACCTCGGCACTGAATCCGGGTGTTTTGTATTTGGCATGGCCATTAGATGGGAACTTTGCTGGAGTCCTATTTTTGTTTGAAATTTAATTGTTAATTTGAATCTGAAGTTTATTTTCCTTTTAAACAATGTTTAGCTATGTGGACTCTGACTTTACTGGAACCGTGTATAGACTAAAGTGGTGCTTTTTGGATCATAATGTTTGTATGTTTCGAATTTGTTTAAAAACCTTACTACATACAAAAAGGCTTTCGGCAGCGTATCTGTCAAACTGCATTACGTTAACTAAAATGTTTTGGCCGTTGGGCCCCGTTGTTTGCCCCGGTTTTGGAGCGGCGGCGACTAGGATGCTGTACCGCAATGCACGGAATCAGCTGTTGTAGGGCTCTCGCAGCGACCCCAGATGAGCCCGATGGATTCGTGCCAATGGTGACACTTTGCACCTTTGACATCTTTGAATATAATCCAAGTGTGATTTAGGCCTGGAAGTGTCGCGACAGATATTTGAAAGTAATGTGAGACTTTCTCGCACGGTAACGACTTATTGGGTTACCCAACAATGATCCGATATTGATCTCTAGACGTTTAGGGGAAGACATTTAGGGAAACGGAAGCACCGCAGATTTCTGTCCTCTGAAACTTCTGAGGTTTTTCCTATTCCTCCTTGGGAAAACGTGGCAAGTAAGGGTCACGGCAGTGTTAAGTTGATATTAGTGTATGTTGCCGATGCCCAACCCCTTGTTCCATCATCAATCGTCTGCAGGTCAAGTTCATGGCGTCCGGGGTAAAGGAACAGCTGAGGTCCGCGCGGTGCCCTCTGCACCGCGCGGTGTGCGCCAAAGGTGCGTACATTTGATATGTCCAGCTAATTTTCCCATGCTTAAAGACGTGCTATTTTACGTGCTACTGTCAGTTTTCAAATTCACGCCAAAGGACATATTTTTAAGACTACTTTAAATTTGTAACAAGTGTAACATTTTTTCAGTAAAAATAAAACCTTAGAAAAAGGTTAGTATTTTGTGCATTGACTCATTCGAAACATTGTTATATATAATTTTACCCACTTATCATTATCCTAATTGGATCAAATAGCTTTAGAAGAACTTGTTGCAGGAGGCTATAACTCCTGGACCGTTTCACCTAGCAACCTAACAGTGTCACTGGCGTGCTCTGGCCTGTCAGTAACCTCATGCACAAATTTTAACACGCGCCCCGCTGGGGGGCGAAATTTTCCCCCTCCTGGTTTTCCCCAGATAGCTCAAAAATGAAGAGACGCAGAACAACGAAACTTACATTATCTTATCCCTGATTAATTTAACACATCTGACCAAATTTTTTACTTAAGGTCATGTCAGGTCAAGGAGCTATTCAGGGTCAAGTGCCCCGACCTCAAAACCTAAAATCACGAGTTTGAAGCGGCGCCCAGGGAACATCAGCAAACCGATCAGTTTGAATCTTCCACAATGTGATAAGGTCATTGGGGTTGTAGACACAAATCTGCTATCTCGGAATTTTGATATTGTTGACCTAAGGGGGGTCAATTTTTTGGTTACCCCATTATAAGTCTATGGTGAAAAATAGAATGGGCTCGTTTTCAGTAAAAACCGGATAGATCAAGCTGAAAATCCTCAAACCGTCTATTCTTACCACGATCTTGACCTTAAAGTTGATTTTTGAGTATCTGACCTCTCAAAGGTCATGTCAGGTCACGGAAGCAGAGAGTGATTGTTTTGCCAATAACTTCTCACTGAATTGAGATAAAGCTCCCATTTTGCTTGCATTGTGCTTATATTGTCACGGGGAGACGATTGATATGCAACATGACCATACTAGGTCACTCTGTGACTGACCTAGCTCGAGGTTAGGTCATTCTCATTATTTGACCTAGCAAGGTCATATTATACATCTTTCGATTCGCCGCGATGAGAAGAATCCAATGATGCATTAAGATTTGCTCTAGCTCCCCTGAGGGCAGATCCAGAGAGGGAAACGTACACTGCTCTGTTGTAAGCCTATGGTGCCTTCTTTGACCTATGCTGACCTCAATATTGACCTGACATAAAAAAATTATTCGTATAAAATCTATTCGTCTTGTCAAGAGCTTTCGAACGCCGCCCGTAATTTTCCTTTATCTTTCGTGGCGAACGAGATACAGAGGGGGGCGAAAAACGCCCCCCCAGCAGTGACCCAAAATAGGTTTTGTGCTAGGGTGTCGAGTGGAAAATTCAGCTGGAATATATGGCGAGTGAGTGGAAAATTCCCCTCAAAATGTATGGTGGAGTAAAAATTTCCCAATTTGGGTACTCAGGCTGTAAACTCTCAGAGCCCTTGTTTGAACTGAGGGATGGATATTTTGTTTAATTGTCTCAAAGTAAATATTTTTAAATCGTCCCCAAGCAGCATTGTTTGACCATTACCATGTGAAAAATTTGGGTTAAGCAGGTAAATCTTTACCAACTGAAACCCCCTGATGCAGTCTCCAATTATTTTTTGAGGCAATGGTGAGTTGTCACGAAAAAAACTTTTGAGGGGCCTCTGAGACCAACCTTCGGGGGTAAAGAACTCTGGGAGCCACCTAGACTAACATTTTTTGGATGAAGACCAACTCTTGGGGGGCTTTCCTAGACCAACTCTTGTGTCCCTCCTCTCCTCTCCCATATGACCAGCTCTAAAAAGTCTCTGAGACGAAATATCGGGGCCCCCTTAGAACAACTCTGCAGAGGAGGCCTCCGAGACCGGCAGGTGGTGAAAAATAAAGAAGGGATTTGTCATGCAATACCTAGTGCCTGAATTTATTATCTAAGCATACACTGTATAGTTTTTCTGTCCGGGACAACGCCTCTCCTATACCTATAGTTATCGGAATTTTGGAGGCCACTCCTGATCTCAATCACTGCACCTCGCATACACCTATGCTAGGGCCCAGTAGAGCCTTGGCTTACACTTAAGTAACCCAGACGAAACTACAAACTATCTATCATGGCAATAAACTCTTCCAGACTCTTGCTAAAAGTTTCTTTTCTTTACTTGTCAATTTCCCTGCTCCTCCTCACATATATTCTCACCTTCATATGAATATGCTGCTTTGTATGAATCTAATCGAAGCTACAGCCTTATTTCTGTTTTGTTTCTTCCTTTCGTCTACATCAGCCAGGCGCGGCGGGTTGCGACCGTTGCGACAGCGTCACAACGACTACTACTTTAAATTTCTAATGGCTTGCTGCCTACCGGTCGCCTAAGCTACATAATTTGCATTTTACAAATTGCCCTAAATTATTTTTCTGAATCCTTATAGGCTATAAAATTTTACAGATAAAATCACACAAAGAGTAAGACAAATAATTTTTTGTCAATAACGAATATGCAACCTGCCTTTCAAAAAGCCTAAAGATGCCGCTTTTAGTTACTAGATGTAAAGACGGCGTTTTGGTAAGTCCACGCCGTAGACCAGCCATACAAAAAAGTGCCGATGTTTGAAGGGTAGCTGGATGCATTCTTGTGGCCAGAAAAATTGATTTAATGATAATGTAGAGTTTCAATATATTCAAATACCGGACACTTCCAGTTTAACTAAAATATCAGCATTTTTATGCCTAGGGTGTCGTAGGGTGTCGTGAGTGGATTTGGGTGTCACACGGCGTGGACGCAGCAATGAACGGTTGATACGGATAAAAATGATTTTCTTTGCAATAAATGGTCAATTTTCTATGATGCAATGTCAAAAAATATGCTGCTTAGCATACAAATTTCAAGATAATTGCTTTTAACAAAAATATGACCAAAAATGGTTTTTCACTATTCTCGGTACCAGACATACAAAAACAACTTTTCAAGGACGTAAGCCTAGAAATCATGTGCACAGATAAACTGCTTTCCAGAAATGTATCTCTTAAAGCGGTCAGTTCATTTCTTTGGCAACACAAGGCTAGGGTGTCTAATTTTCCACTCACGAATTTTGTGAGTGGTGGAATTGAGTGGCGGTGTTCACCCACTGTAACTTTCTCCGGGGTGGGCACTGAGCGTCTTGCCTGCGCCAGAATTTCGATTCTGTTGTTCCACTGAAATCGGTGGAGATAAGGATGCCAGGTATAATTGGCCTGAAAAATAGAAGTCGCCAGATTTTTTGCAGAAAAGCGAAAGACGTGCATAAAAGCCGAGTTAATTTGGAGATCTTCTATTTGATTCTCCTGCTCTCTTTTTCCAGTGTACGTTAGTAGAGGAGGCAATTGAAATGGCCCTTGTAGTAAGTGTATTGTTGAATATTGTTAACTATGTGAGTGAATTATGTCTTTGGTAACTAGAACCATACTTGAAAAGTGAGTGGAGAATTCAGGAAAAAATATATAAAAATGAGTGGAAAATTCTGCTTGACTGGGTGTCGCTCTGCACCCAGCACCCCAGGTTTTGGGACACTGCCCCCAGCGGGGCGCGTCATGCCAGGGACCCCAGTGGGGCGCGTGTTAAAGAAACCCCGAGATATGAGGTTGTTAGGCCTGTGCTGAAATGTCGTGGAATGCCCCATCTGAAACATACTAAAGGAGTTTAGCCCAGGAGTACCACTTAAGTCTGGGCATCGTTCCTGAAAATGAAAACCCAGGTAGCTAGACCTCGTTTAAATAGGAAATAAGCCTCCAGTTCAAATTCGTCATTAAATTTGACATCCAAATGTGAATGCAGCGCAGCCGATCAGCGAAGTTTGCAAATGACGCCACGGGCAAATTCTGTGTACATACTAGCACTTTCTGTGTTTGCAATTAAAAAATAATTTTCCTCTGATCTTTTAACCACGTTGCTGTTTTCATTATGATGTACGACCTCGGCGTCGGCGCTTTGTATTCACTTTGGTAATTACTGCAGTTGCTTATCATCAATTTGAATTACGTCTAGTCCTGGAGAGAAAATGTACGCCTATGTTCGATGTGTTTTATTCTCCAGCTGTGACGAACTACATGGCGAAGGTACCTAAAATGAGGAAAAAGGGAAGCTTCAGTACAAAAGGCTAGCATTGTAGCAGGCCGCAGTTAATACGGAGTGAATTAATACGGGCCGACGAATACACCAGCTGCTCAGCGCAGCGTATACTGACTCGCTGCATGTCTTCCTCAGAGCTGGGTGGACACCGACGACATCCTGTGCGCAGACAGTCTCTCCTTCTTCCGAGAGCTGCAGCAGCAGGAGCAGGAGCGGCGCGTGTGGGCGCCTGACGCCAACACCATATGCTGCAGCCACACAGAGACGGAGGAGACGTGCCTGGTCTGTCTGCCGGCCATGTTCGTCGACTTTGACCTCTGTGACTCGGAGCACGACTACGAGGTGACTCGACTGAACGGCCACCGCGCCGTCCGCTGCCGACACCCGCCCGGCCGCGGCTGTGTGGTCTGTGAGCACGCGCCCGAGTTCCGCACCCAGCCGGCCGCGCGGCGCGCCCTCTTCGCCGCCACCTCCCCAGCAGCCGGCGACGGCGGTAGGCCGTCAAAGGCACGAGCGCCATCGCTGAGACTGCCCGACATCTACGCGCGCCGGTTCGGGTCGGCGCCGCCGCGCCAGCACTGCGCCGGCGATGACGTGGAGGCCTTGGTGTCGCTGTGTTTATCTCACGGCGAGGAGTTCTTCGCCTGGGCGGACGGCAACAGTCGTCCCCTGGCCGGCTTCACGCCGATGTGGCAGCGGCGCGGGCCCGGCGAGCAGCGCGCCGCCTGAGCTCGTCACGTCGGCTGTAGCACCCACTCGACCCTGCCCGGCGAGCAGCGCTCCGCCTGAGCTCGTGCCGTCGGCTGTAGCACCCACTCGACCCTGCCCAGCTGAGGCGCGCCGTCTGAGCTCGTCACGTCGTCTGTAGCACCCACTCGACCCTGCCGGCTGAGGCGCGCCAGTACAGTAGTTAAGCGACGGACGACTGAAGCGACCTTCGAGGTAGAATGCTTTCGCTTTTATGCCTATTGGCTTTTACCGATTATTAGTGCAGTTTTATTCCGTTGTGGTGCAAACCGCAGCCGCGAGCCCGACTTGTTTGATCTGGCCGAGGTCAAAGCACTTCTATGCTTTTAGATTTATAGAGCGTATAGCAAGACTTTAGAGACTCGTCTGACGCATGCTGTATAAGGCAACTGCCATGATCATTTTACAGAAATTTTGATTTTTGAATAGAGGCCGTCATGGTCTCAAATGAGTACAATGGTTGTGAGGTGAGTGATTTACCTGTATTACCCGATGACTGTGATAGTCTTTTGTGAGGGTGTACATCGGTCTCTAGGCGTTCACTGGTCCTTGAGGTCGAGGGCAGTCCGGTTCTTTACACCAGTCGACTGCGTTATTACGCTGGTTACGAATTGAATGCGAATTTTTCATGCTCTCTCAACTTTGATAAATATTTTCACGAAATGAGAGCATATGTGCCCAATGGTCGTTACCTTGCCCTGGTAGAATATCTGCGATTTAATAAATCAGCTCCGCGTACGTTACGGGCATGCAGCCATCGTCGAACCTGGCCCTTTGAAATGAAATACACGCGTGATTTAATGGATATTGTGGAGTTTCGCGACTGCGTGCGCCCACTTCGAAAGCAATGAGAAATGAATCGGCTGTTGTTCATTGAGTGAGAAAGGCTCCCGAGATATTGGGGACGTCCTTATTTCCTGTGAGGGGCTGGGCCGGCAGGGCTGCCGGATTCGGAGTGAGAGGTGGAGGCCGAACCCTCTCAGCCAGCAGTCGACCGTCTCACCTCAAACATCTTACCGCACCAACTGCGCCATCAAATGGCTTTGAATCACCTGCGCGCCATATTCGTTGTCTCTCCTGGTTAACAAAACGTATGTAATGTGTTTGTAAGCAAAACGATGTGGCGGACCGTCTGCGCCATCGGGATTTTCCGCTCGGGGACGGCAGGAGCTGTCGTGCTGGGCGGGCATGTTCCAAGCGTCTTCTGCAGAGACGAATCCCCTGCTAGCTGCAGTCAGCACACCGCTGCTGACGGCAGAAGCTGCCGAGTACTCGGCCCAGTAACCCGACCAGACCCCGAGCAGATACACAGCACGGAAAGAGTACACAATAGTACTTTACCAACCCACTCGATAGGTGGGGCAGTCACAAAACTCTATCGCTGTGAACATGGAAACCTCCACGTTTGGTTCTATACGGTCCTGTCCTGTTTGATATTGCAACTGCTTGCTCCACATATTCACGACAACGCTGTCTCCATTCCGCAGACAAAACAGGAGTAGGAGACACCAGACCATGTATTAATGCTGCAAAAGATTTCACAAACATATCGTAAGCAAAACTCAACGTTATAGATTTAATTAAAGCTCGCTCAAATAAATATCCAGTAAAATGAAAAACAAAAAGGGGTGGCCAAACAAACAAATAAGGCCTAAAGTCAAAAGCGCGCAAAGTTGAAACCAATAAAAACATCAATTTCATGCCCGGCCACTGAACTGGTCTGTCACTGGTCTAAATGTGTTCTGTGATTGGCCCAATCCGGGAAGAAGATAACAAGGGCTCCTTAGCCCGGCAGCCAACAGAAGGTGACAGCAGCGAATAAGCACATTGGTCGCCCGAAAACGATACCAACCATGGATACCTTCCAAGATTGCTTCCTGTTTATGGTCAGTTTTCAGGTCTCAGGTTAGTTCGATAACTGGACACTGGCGGTATAAGGTGTTTAACGCAAACCATAATAACTGGCGTCGCTGTAGAAACTTTCGTCAGCAAACGGCTCAGACCGAATCAGTCAGTACTGATGGTGCAGGTGGCGCTCATCTCGCCCTATAATGGTGCGGTGGTCCCTACAGCAGTCGGATACGAATCGCCGCCAAAATGTACCGCACTTCAAGAATGAACATACTTGGTTAGTGTTTTAGGTAGTGCACTAGCATAAGTCAGACAAACTAATTGTATTAGTTTGCCCGTGAGCGATATTCTGCACTCGTCCACGACACAGGCCGCTATTTAAAGGTGTCCACAAAAACCTAGCAAAACCATTACAATAACATGAATTAAACTGAATAATGAAAAACATCAGGAATCAGACAGTTGTGGGATTCAAGACAGGTACGATTAATGCAGATGAAGCCGCAAGTTGATTGATTGGCTAAAAAGACTAACCCGTCGCCCAAAGCAGTGCAGAGTTCATACAAAACGATGCACTCAACATTGTGCGCTGCAAAAGTGTGGCTCAGCGTACGGAGTCAGGGGTTGGCAGCGCTTAATAATAATGAAAAAATTGCTTGTAAATGTGGGGTAATTGCTTGCAAGGTAACTCCCCATTAAGTATTTACGATCATACAACCCCACATTCTACGAGAACCGTTCCAGAAACTTAAAGATCTCCAGGTTAACGCTTTAGTGGGCCAAAATAACTGCTGAATAAATCGCAAAACCCCACCTGTTAGCATAAAGGTTGTCAGCGATCATCTCAGAAAATTAACTTCACAAGATCAACTTCATCAAGATCCCTGACCCTGTCCAGAACACTGGAGTCTGCATCCGTATATGATTTTGAGATATACCAAGCATAATTGTTGAACATTCCCCTGACCAGTTGTGCTGAAGGCAGTAAGGGCGTCCCGTTTATCAGTTATATGAGGAATACGTTTTTCCTATGGGCGACCGCTTGGCTCACAAGAGTGTCTTGCTGACGGCTCCATCAACTATTGGACAGGTACTGCTCCTTCATAGACTCCCATAGCGAAGCGCAGGATCGTCCTCAACAAGCTGTACTTTCCTCGGGCCAAAATTAAGAGCGCATAGTTTATGATTCCCCGCAGAGCAAGAATGTAAAACGGCAGCGTGGAGCAGGGTGGAAACACACTACCCACTGTTTTATAGTAAGCAATCCATTTTCCATTGCTTTTACTGCCACCGTTTAAGTGTCGCAATTGAACTTGAATGTCTAGCCCTACACAGCCCAGAGCGGGTGTGCTAGTGAATAGACCCTACCAAACCCGACACCATTTCTGGTTGCGTGGTCCGTAAAAGCCTGTGCGAACCGACGGTGTGCCACGAAAGCTCATTGTGCCTTCTCCCCTGTGTTTGCAGGGGGCTACCACAGGGCCGACTGACCGGCCATGTGTCTACCGGTGCTATTCTGACAAGGCACTCACGAGGCGGGCCGCCCGCCGCCGCGGCGTACAACCACCTCCACAGCGCAGGTACATAGAGTTGTGAAGATCGCGCATACCTGCTCCAAACCAATCAGGTATCACAATAAAATGTGGGACAACCACCAGCCTACTATACGAAAATGCCGCCAGAATTACATATCCACCGGAACAGAGCCGGCGACACAAAATGCAGACCGGAAGTGCGCCGAACCGGAAGTGGAGGGGCCGCCGGTGGTTCACCGTGCCATGCCCGGCGCTGGCTTTCAGGACTGCGCCCTCCGCCGGCTCTCAGGCGACCTCAGAAGGAGAAGTCAAACAGCTCGGAGGCGCCCTCCGATACATCCAGGCAGAAACTGAAGTCTTCAGCTGAGGGCTGTAGAGGCAGGAACGCCGCGTCGGCTGACGCCGAGCTCAGCTCCCCTGCCGACAGTGCACAGTCAGCTCCCCCGTCGACAGTGCACAGTCGGCTCCCCTGCCGACAGCACAGTCAGCTCCCTGCCGACAGTGCACAGTCAGCTCCCTTGCCGACAGCGCACTGTCAGCTCCCCGTCGACAGTGCACAGTCAGCTCCCCGTCGACAGCGCACTGTCAGCTCCCCCGTCGACAGTGCACAGTCAGCTCCCTTGCCGACAGCGCACTGTCAGCTCCCCGTCGACAGTGCACAGTCAGCTCCCCCGTCGACAGCGCACTGTCAGCTCCCCGTCGACAGTGCACAGTCAGCTCCCTTGCCGACAGCGCACTGTCAGCTCCCCGTCGACAGTGCACAGTCAGCTCCCCGTCGACAGCGCACTGTCAGCTCCCCCGTCGACAGCGCACAGTCAGCTTCCCCGTCGACAGCGCACTGTCAGCTCCCCGTCGACAGTGCACAGTCAGCTCCCTTGCCGACAGCGCACTGTCAGCTCCCCGTCGACAGTGCACAGTCAGCTCCCCTGCCGACAGCGCACAGTCAGCCCCCCTGCCGACAGTGCAGTAAGCTCCCCCTGCCGACAGCGCACTGTCAGCTCCCCCGTCGACAGTGCACAGTCAGCTCCCCCGTCGACAGCGCACTGTCAGCTCCCCGTCGACAGTGCACAGTCAGCTTCCCCGTCGACAGCGCACTGTCAGCTGCCCTGCCGACAGCGCACAGTCAGCTGCCCTGCCGACAGCGCACAGTCAGCCCCCCTGCCGACAGTGCACAGTCAGCCCTCTGACGACAGCGCACAGTCAGCCCCCTACCGACAGCGACAGTCAGCTCCCCTGCCGACAGCGCACAGTCAGCTTCCCCGTCGACAGTGCACAGTCAGCTTCCCCGTCGACAGCGCACTGTCAGCTCCCCGTCGACAGCGCACAGTCAGCTTCCCCGTCGACAGTGCACAGTCAGCTCCCCTGCCGACAGCGCACAGTCAGCCCCCCTGCCGACAGCGACAGTCAGCTCCCCTGCCGACAGCGCACAGTCAGCTTCCCCGTCGACAGCGCACAGTCAGCTCCCCCGTTCACAGTGCATTCAGCTCCCCGTTCACAGTGCAGTCAGCTCCCCGTTCACAGTGCAGTCAGCTCTCCTGCTGACAGCGCACTGTCAGCTCTCCTGCCGACAGCGACAGTCAGCTTCCCCGTCGACAGCGCACAGTCAGCTTCCCCGTCGACAGCGCACAGTCAGCTCCCCCGTCGACAGTGCACAGTCAGCTTCCTTGCCGACAGCGCACTGTCAGCTCCCCCGTCGACAGTGCAGTAAGCTCCCCTGCCGACAGCGCACAGTCAGCTCCCCGTTCACAGTGCATTCAGCTCCCCGTTCACAGTGCAGTCAGCTCCCCGTTCACAGTGCAGTCAGCTCTCCTGCTGACAGCGCACTGTCAGCTCTCCTGCCGACAGCGCACAGTCAGCTCCCCCGTTCACAGTGCAGTCAGCTTCCCCTGCCGACAGTGCAGACGGCTTTCCCTGTCCATAGCGCCGAGCTCACTCCCTTCTTGACAGAACGCAGACAGCTCCCTTATAGTCAGCTCCCACGGCCACAGCATGCACTCAGCTCCCCGTCCACGGTGCCAGTCGCCTTCCCCGTTAAAAGCGTACAGTTGGCTCCTCTGTGGATAACGCCGAGCTGAGCTCCTCTGTCGACGCCTGGTGGTTGGTGAGGCTTAACGCCGAAATGGTTTGCAAACTTTAAGCTGTGGCGAGCCCACGTACACCAAAAAAGGTAAAATAGGTGCCGAAACAATGCCACAGTCGTCACAGTTACCAACAAAATAATGACGCTCTTAGAAGTACTGAGCTGCAGTTCCAGATCACCCGCGGCGGAGGAGCCACTCCGCACCGCCGGCAGCCCGGTCCGACCTCGTGTCCGGCTGCCCGGTCCGACCCCCGTGTCCGGCTGCTCGGTCCCGCCGGCCGCCGCCTTCTGCTGGACGTGGTCCGGCCGCCGCCGGCGTGAAACTAAGCCCTGTGATATGACTTCGAGTCCGCACACCACAGAGCCAGTTTCTGGCCGGCGACGTCGCCTCTGGCCGCAGAAGGCTGTGTCACAGCTGCCCGGACACCCCGTCCCCAACACGGTCCCGTTAGAAACCCGGCCACCGCGGTGTCCTGTCAATAACCAACCGCAGCACCCTGTCAGAAAACCACCCCACCGCGGCCCGCCGTCACAAACCAACCACACCGCGGTCCCCCGTCACAAACCAACCACACCGCGGTCCCCCGTTAATAACCAGCCGCGGTCCCTGTCAGAAACCCGCCCCACCACAGCCCCCCTGTCAGAAACCCACCACACCACGGAACCCGTCAAAAACCCACCCTAACGTGGTCTGCCGTCAGAAGCCAACCATACCGCGGTCCCCTGTCAGAAACCCACCACACCGCGGAACCCGTCAAAAACCCACCCTAACGCGGTCCGCCCGTGGTCCGCCGTCAGAAGCCAACCACACCGCAGTCCCCCGTCAATGACCAACCGCGGTTCCGTCAAAAACCCACCCTACCACGGTCCGGTCAGAAACCGTACAGGGGCAAAGAACGGTGCTAAAATAGCGCTAACGTAGTCAGTAAGTACAATAACTGACCCACAATGAAGCCGCGGCCGCTGCAGCGGACACAAAACAACAATGACCAAAGGTTCACGTGTGTCCGACCGCGGCGCTCCCACTTCTGCGAGGGTTTGCTGTCCGGTCGACTTCTGGCGTCGGCCTAACTTCCTCCGAGGGTCTGATGTCCGGTCGTCTTCTGGCGTCGGCGTTACTCGCGCAGCATCCCGCCGCGGGTGGAGCAGTCGCGCATATGACATTACCTCTGTGATTTGGCTCGTGCACAGCAGATCCCAAAGGTAACGCCACAGGCGCAGCCGCCAGCGGAGCGGACGGCCAGGCCGGAGCTCACCCCCGACACCGCCGATACACGGTCCCAGTCAGCCCGGGGTGAACGGGCCGCTTACATCGCGCTGCCGTGAAATAGTCGACTGCGCAGATTCAGAATGGGCCTCCTATCCTCCTATTTCTATTTCTACAATCCTCCTATTTCTAACCCACCGCGAAGTGGCGGCGACTTTGAACGGTATAGGCTTTAGAGAACGCATGTGTTAGTAAAATGCAGCCATGGGCATAGCAAAACAGTATAACCTCTATTCGAAACCATTCCTCTGAACACTATGATCCTATCGCACCAGTCACCGCTGCCCGCCTGCCTCCACGTGAAAGTCGGCAGGGACACTGTCACGGCCGCCGGTTGTCTCACCTTTGTACTCTGGTGCGGAGTCACGCTCCAGTCCCGACAGCACCCCCGCTCCGCTGCCTCCCGCCAGCAGTGACTCCAACTGACTCGCCCCAAGGCCGGAGTCACACTGAGTCAGACTCGGCACTGAACCCGCTTCCAGTCCAGAGTCACACTGAGTCAGACTCGGCACTGAACTGGCCACCAGTCCGGAGTCACACTGAGTCAGACTCGGCACTGAACTGGCCTCCAGCCCGGAGTCACACTGAGTCAGACTCGGCACTGCACCCGCTTCCAGCCTGGAGTCACACTGAGTCAGACTCGGTCCTGAACTCGCCCCAAGGCCGGAGTCACACTGAGTCAGACTCGGTACTGAACTCGCCCCAAGGCCGGAGTCACACTGAGTCAGACTCGGCACTGAACCAGCCTCCAGCCTGGAATCACACTGAGTCAGACCCGGCGCTGAGCCCGCCTCCAGTCTCGCGTCATTCGAGGTCGGGCTCGGCTCTGAACCGAGCAGACCCCAATCAGCCGCCAGCTCGCCCTGACGCAGGCCCAGGACGGAGTCGATTTGACTGGGACTGAGGATGGCGTGCTGTGCGCAGGCCGTGCGTGGCCGGCCGGGGGGTGCGGCGCGACTGGGCCGGCCCGCCGACGGCAGCGTCTCCGGCCGCGGAGGCTTCGTCCTGACACAGCAGCAGCTCTATCTCGCCCGCCGGCGAGCGCAGGTGCATCTGGTAGAGGCCCTCCTGTACACAGATCAGCGGTCCGGTCAGTACTGGGAGTCGCCGGGACCACACACGCAACAGGACGTCCTGACTGGTTACGCCAGTACTGAACCGATCGGAAACAATGGCACCTACCGCAAAACGCGGGAGACCAAGAGTTCTGAATAATCCTCAGTTGGACCTGGGAGCAGCAGGCTCACAGGCTCGGCAGATTAAATGATGTCTTTCAACACTACCGCCTGAGGGGGAGGGGTCTGATCAGATACCCCCCGCCAGTTTTTCGCAATGATTCCGAGCCGATTCAATTGAGACGCGCGTCGCTTTACAGGCCAGTAGGATAATAAATTTGATAACTTATCTTATGTCCAACAATTGACATAAGGTCAGGTAAACGAGTTTTGACGTCATTTCTAAACCCATGTAAGGCGATTCTGTTTTAAAATGAGGCTGACAAAACCAGGGTGTAACTCGGCTTCTAGAAGTCTGCTAGATCAAGTTTCTAAACATAATTTGAAAGCTCTTGAAACGAAAAATCTACATACTGTCATCCATTTTGAGGTCAGGTCAATACCAAAGTCACCATAGGTCATCAAAGACACGATTTTCGGAATAGTGCTATAACTTTTAAACGACACAAGGCACAGTCCTCCGCGCATGCAGTCTTAAATTTGGCATCATAGCCACGAGCACGACCCGAGGATTCGAATGATAAGCAACATGACTTTGACGTAAGGTCAAGGCCATGTGACTTCACAAGGTGATGCCGCATATCACTAGAATCCTTGGGTCAAGACGAACACATTGATGTCTTTTGTTTTGTTCTAGGTTTAATAGTTCCCGAGTTATATGGGACTTTCAAGACTGATCTAAATTTGACTCATTTTGGTCCACTGTGACGTCACGGGTCAACTGACACGGATCGAAATCGACTCCAGAGTACAAGACGGTAAGGCGATTCCACTCCCGTTTCTTTTTTGCATATCTCCCGGTTCCCGAGGTCTTAGGGGTTCGATCGGACCCCCAGGCGGTGGTCTGAACGAAAAGAGCCCAGGCGGTGCCCAGTTAACAAATCTGAAGAGTTTTAGGTTTCACTGGATTTAGGCAAGACTTTCAGTTCAGAAGTGTTCCTTTATGGTCAGGCGAGAGTCGAAATGGCAAAAAGACCTCCAAACCAGTTCTCTCAATGGCTTTTACCACTGTTATTTCCCATTTTCATCAGAGTCGATTGCGTCGGACATGACGGCAGTGTCTCAACTGCGCCGGGTCAGGTACCCGCAGTGTCTCACCTGTGCCGGGTCAGGTACCTGCAGAGTCTCACCTGCGCCGGGTCGGGTACCCGCAGTGTCTCACCTGCGCCGGGTCGGGTACCCGCAGTGTCTCACCTGCGCCGGGTCGGGTACCCGTAGTGTCTCACCTGCACCGGGTCGGGTACCCGCAGTGTCTCACCTGCACCGGGTCGGGTACCTGCAGTGTCTCACCTGCGCCGGGTCAGGTACCCGCAGTGTCTCACCTGCGCCGGGTCGGGTACCCGCAGTGTCTCACCTGCGCCGGGTCGGGCACACGCAGCAGCGTGTCAGGAGGAGCGCGGATGGCCAGCACCGTCTGATCGATGAGGCGGTGCAGCCGCCTCAGGTCCTGGTAGCGCACATAGGTCTGCGGCTGCGCGCGCAGTCGGTTGAGCCGCGCCTCCGCCGCCGCGATATGGGCGTCCAGACGGCGCTCCCGGCGCGCGGCGGCGTCACCGCGCGACCCGCCCGACAGCGTCAGCCGCACGTGGTTCTTGGTGCGCTTCTCCAGGAGCTGCACTCCCTCCAGCACGTTGGTGATGTCGTAAATGCGCCGCTTCTGAAGCCGGCGCGAGAACACAAGTCAGGATATGATCAATCACTATTCACGCCTGGCAGCAGAACGACTCCAGAAGTCAGTGACGTAACATTCACACCTTCTTTAAAGATACTCAATGAAAGCACCAACAGCAGCTTCATCCAGCTGTACCCACAATAGAGGAGATACCCGCAGATCCTGGAAAATAATAAATATAAATACCCACAAATATATAAACCACAACTAGAGGACGCTGACCTTGACCCCCAGCATGCCGGCGGCGCGGTTGAGGTCGACCTCGCCGTGCTCAGCCTGTACCAGGCCCAGGAATCGGCGCGTCAGCAGACACAGCGAGGTATCCTGCCGGCTCTTCTCAGCCGAGGCGCCACCGCACGGACTGCACACTGGCCACCACACCATCCCGCGGTTACTCCGGGGGCCCCGCGGACAGAAATTCGGCTAGACGGTGGCAAGGCGTGCGCATGCTCAGCAACGATGTCATCGTGGCAGGGTGCGGATCTCGCTCACTGCCAATTCCCCGTGTCGTGGAAGGCACCCGGTCGATTCTCCCTAAAAGCTGTTCCCCAAACTAGACTTTCTTAAAATAAGACTGAACAAGGCAACCAACCATCTTAGCCTTACATGGGTACCCTATGAATAGGTGTTGAATTCCCCTTAGAACAAATACAAGACAAGAACTGACTCCATAAAATACCAGAACATCAAATCAACTACCCACCATGAGCGCATAAAATTTTCTGGGCATAAAAGAGAGGCGCCTAGATGGTAATATCTCCACACCCATCATTTAGTCGAGGTCCCAAACACAGCAAAAATTGTTCCTATGAATAGTTGCGTCTTACGGGAGTCGGACGGGCTGGGCGCCGGACCGGCTTCTGAAGGGCGTCTGGTTCTGTGAGCGGGAGTCTTGTTTGGGGTCTTGAAGACTACGGGGTGAGGAGGCGAGTCCAGCACGAGCTTCCGCTTCACGCTCTGTGGAAGGCGACATCCACCAGCGTGACGAAGTCCACTTCGTGATAATCCCATACAAAGCAGCACTCTTACAAAAAGCTCCCTGTTCTCTACATAACGGAATTTGGGAGTCATTGCCAACGCTCCATATGGAACTTTAGGTCAGGCGAACTATTTTAAAAGCGCTATCTGAGCCCATACTGCGCCGTGATGTCACTGATTCAGCGACCTGGATTACAGAAACACGGATCTCTGTACCACTGGGCGTCAGCAGGTAAAATGCTCTGTGTTGCAAATATGTAGGAAAGACGCCTCATTTCACATATTAGGCACAATCGTATGTCTCAAACCAGGGGGACTTGATGTAGAGGACTATCAGAGATATCACAGAAGGGTGGACACACGGAGACAACTCCCCTGAAGCTTCTGTTTTTTGCACAAAAAGCTATACATTCACTGCTGTTGCATTTTCACCGATCTGGCCAATTCTATTTGAATGGACATCTGCATCACATACTGAGTGCACACATACTGAGTGCCGTGTCAGAATAGTAACTCGTGTGGAGGGAAGAGGCAGACATGGCATCGGCTGGTTGAATACATCAGGGTCAAGAATTATAATTTTCTTCATTATATTTACACCTAATAAGGATGAACGAGAAAAGCAGACGAGAAAAGCAAACCACTTGCCCCACATAGGATCTGCACCTGGTTTGCTGTGTGCAGGGTTTGGGGTTTCAGAGCCACGTCAGCTGTTGATGGCTATATAGTGCCCTGGGTTGCTGTGTGTATGGCCTGCCCACCTTGGCGTCAGCGCGCGGCGGTCGGTGCCGCTGGATCGGCGTTGAGTGCACGATGGTGTAGCGGTGGTCAATGAAGGTCTCATCCTCCGTCTCTGGCGGAGGCCAGGGCGGCTCCGGTGCCAGAGGCCCGGCCATCGCCACCAGCCAGACTCGCACCTGCTGACCAAACAGGGCCTAGCTGACGACACTGCACGGCTCCGGTGCCAGGGGCCCGGCCATCGCCACCAGCCAGACTCGCACCTGCTGACCATACAGGGCTCAGCTGACGACACAGCACGGCTCCGGTGCCAGAGGCCCGGCCATCGCCACCAACCAGACTCGCACCTGCTGACCATACAGGGCCCAGCTGACAACACTGCACGGCTCCGGTGCCGACACAAACCTGACATCGCCACCGGTCAAAGTGGGGAGTCAGAACAAAATCCAAAGTCAGCCACATACATTTTGAGCTCAGTATTTTTCATAATGTATTTGTCAGGTCTATAAGTAGCATATCCAGCAGTTTGCCGTGGACCTAGCACTGATACCACAAACTACCTTACCTTGCCTTACCTTACGGATTTTCGGAATTTCGAGGCACAAGGCCTGCAGGCTCCGTTCTCCACAAGCTCAATTTCGATCGTGCTTGACTCACTCGTTCTCAGTAGAAAAGTACCTGAGATGGGCCCAGTGTTCATCTAGGCCACTTTTGAATTGGGAAATGGTTTGTGCTGTAACGACAGGGTCAGGGAGAGAGTTCCAACCGGATATAGAACGGACCCCAAGGGCCCAACGACGAACCCTTGTTTGAGCTGATGGTTTAGCCAACTTCTTAAAATGACCTCGAGTGCGAGTGTGGGGGTCCAGAGCAACAAACTGCGCGAAATCCTGATCGATGTTGCCGTTCATCAGCTGGTACAGCTTGATAATGTCCCCCTACGTCTGCAGTAGTATAGGAATGGAAGATCTAGTACTTGCAGTCTCTCTGGGTAGGGTAAGTGACTGCACCAAGCGGGTTGCACGTCTCTGGACTTTTTCCACCAGCTTCTGGTCGGCGCGGTTGAATGGGCCCCACACACTGTTTCCATATTCCACAAGTGGGCGCACAAGTGCCCTGTAAAGTCGGGGGAGCGTGAAACTGTCGATATTAGCGAAAGACCTACGAATGACCGTGAGTACCCTGTTTGCTCTGGCAACGGCTGTACAAGCCTGCTGTCGAAACTTGACTTTGCCGTCAATCACGATGCCTAGGTCTCTTTCCCCAGATAACTCGCAGATCTGAGTTCCCGTCACGGAGTAACTGTGGTGGGCGTTGGCAGGCCCAAGGTGCAGGACTGAACACTTATCTAGATTGAAGGGGAGCTGCCAGACCGCAGACCATTTAAGCAAGCTGTTTATGTCTCGTTGGAGAGAGGCTCTGGATACAAGGTCCTGCACAGAGGTGTACACCTTGGTATCATCCGCAAAGATCTTAATACAACACTCCACGACATCGGGCAGGTCATTGATGTATATCAAGAACAGGATTGGACCCAGAACTGACCCCTTGGGGACTCCACTAGATACCCTCAGCCAGTCAGATGCAGCTGTGCCTATCATCACTCTCTGCTGTCGATGCGAAAGAAAGGCCCTGATCCAAGTAAGAAGACGTCCCCTCACCCTGTATCCATATAGCTTCTTTAACTCTCGCCCCACCGGGGGCCATCGATGGCCCCCCTAAGGTTTTTTCGATATAGCAGAAAAACGACGAAACGCAGCACCACGGTTGAGGGCTCTATCTCTTACCTCATCATTTTCCCACCATCCCTGAACATTTTTACCCTGGGTCACCCAAGGTCAGGTCACCAGGCGAGGTCAACCAAGGTCACCTCACTTCAACGTTGAAGCTCTATAAGAACTACATTTCTTAGTCGATCGATTTGAAACTTGCTACCGTTCATGACCCTTCCAGGGTCTACAACGTGTATATCCGGGATTTTTAGATTTCGTGACCTGAGGTCAGGTCACGAGGCGACCTCTCCCATTGGAAAAGCATGGGAAAAAGCTGTCTCATGATCTAAAAGTCACAAAAATGATTGCAAATGCTCAGACTGCTCAGAACAGCGTTTTTGGACACCCTTTCACGGATCCCAGGGGTCATATTTGCCCTTTGACTTTTCCAAGGACATCCAAGGACACCATGGGGCCAAAAACAGTATTTTGACTAACTTTTGACCTAATTAAGCTAAAGCGCTGAAACAAACACCATCGTGTTTGTCTTGTCACTGGCTTTCATTTAATATACAGCAAGGTCACTTTCTGACCTTTCGTGACCTCAGGCCATATTAGGTCACGAGGTGACCTCTGGAGGTCAAACCACTGGCGGGAGGTCTTTACGTTCCACATAGCAGAAAAAGGTCTGGCAATTTCCTATCCAATGTATTTTACCAGATCTCAATAGCTCAAATGGCATAGGAGTTATGCCCAATTTTCTTAAGCATTGCATATTTGAGTGAAAATAGCCTATCATGACCTTTCTTGACCTCTGGATGTCAAACCATTGACCTGAGCGCTTAAACATGCGAAGTAATTTCTTACTGAATTCATGCGAGCTTTCTAATGCACTTAGCAGATTTTCGCTATCCCATATTTTCAGAGTAAGAGGGGGGCCATCGATGGCCCCCGGTGGGAGCGAAGGTGGCGCCCGGACCCCGGTGGGGCGCGGGTTAAGAGTCTCTTATGTGGAACAGAGTTGAACGCTTTTAAAAATCCAAATAAATTACATCCACTGGTTTGTGGTCCTTGATGAGCTGACTCCAGTCCTCCAAGACCTCCAACAGTTATGACTCACAGGAGCGTTTAGGTCGGAATCTGTGTTGGTGATGGGAGAGCAGATTGTGTTTAGTGAGGTGAAGGAGAAGCCAGTCTTGTATCAACTATTCCATGATCTCGCATGGGACAGATGTGAGGCTCACTAGTCTGTAGCTACCAGGATCTTGCCGATTCCTAGGGTTAGGTTGGATTATATCAGTTAAGTTTAGGCTGGATTCAGCTAGGTTAGGTTAAGTTTAGAACCCTCTGTCAGTGGCAGATACAATGCAGGGGGCCCAAGCACCTCCCCAAAATGTCAAGTGTACCCATAGTAACTGCATAACCAGAGGTAGTTTCAAAGTAATAGCATGAAGGCTCAAGCCCCCCCCCATTCTGGATCTGCCACTGCATCTGATTAAAGTTGTTCTCTGTTCTGTTTCATTCTTGAGGTAAAACATTAACACCAAATGTTGCCTTGGGGAATTTGGCGCACCTACATATAACCGTCCAACTGCAAAAAGGCGCGGTTTGCGTCCCCTACGATGTCCAGTTAGCGTCTCACTCCGTGCCCCGCCTGACCTCCGTTACTGAACCTTAATCAATGGGGACGATAGCTCCGCCGGGCGCCGCGGTTTCCCGGGCCCGCTGGGTAATAACGTTGGTCCCTGCCGGTCGGGGTCCCGAGTCTCGTGTTGCCTGCCGAGGTTTTCCCTAACCAAACCCTAACTCCCAAAATTGCAACCCTCGTCAGCCAGCCCATTACTTCGCCCCCGTCTCAATTGCCAATTTGTGCAAAACATGACCTCACGTTTCAATGGAATCACCTTTGGATGTGTGGGTCACCTATTGGCAAACAATGTACAGTTGTAGCTGAATGTGAGAGTCAACTTGTGTAGTTTTGTATTGAGTTGAGTGGATGTAATGTAATAAACATGTAAGGTATCAAATGTGTAAAATCACAAAATAGGTGGTTCATACATAACTGTAGAGTGTTCATTCATATTTTAGCTAGGAAATAAGACAGAAATCAAAGTATAACACACAATTCCACAACCTCAATCAAAATGTAAGCAATAACTACCGCATCGAAAAGGAGAATATTTTGGGAAGTGGACATCTAATTTAAGATTAGCCAGGAATTTTTAAAAGGTTTACTAGTTAGTGCTAGCTATCCAAGTTGAAATAATTGGACCCTCTTAGACCCTGATTAATACATTCTCATAAAACAAAAAAGATAATAGTAAAAAATTCACAGCACACACACAACACATTCCTCCATTAGATTATTAACATTGTGAGCTCAAGTTATTGGATTATTAACATTGTAAGTTTGAGCTCAAGTTTAAACTGAACGAGTGTACTGTCTACACATATTAGCGCGTCTAACACTGACCCTGAACGTTTTGACTCAACGGCTACGACAGTTCTTACCCAGAATCAAAATACCAATGTCATTCTCGATACAACTATCGGAAACTCGCCCTCTTTTCAAAATACTTAAATATCCGTCGACGTCCCATTATTCTCATCATCGTCCAACAACGTAGTGCCCTCTAACAAAAATGGCGCCAGAAACATTTGCGCAACTAGTGCTGCCAATTCTTTAATATTAAAAGTCTTCAAAGGGGGTAATTAAATAAAATAAAACCTTCATTCCTGGCAGAACGCGCGCATGGCACTTCCCTACCCGCCCCACGCATGTCTCCCTCCCAGCGGTCAGTTCCCAGCCAACCTACGTCGGGTAAATATTGAGCGCCGGAGCGTCTCGGGGGAATCGATCCCAGACCTGCACACGCATTGTAACTGCATGTTTCTGAGCAGCGGACCCGATCCCAAAGTTCTACCAACTGAGTCGGGCCGGCCGCGGCGGCTCAGATTATTGATGGACGGGAAATAACATACGACTTTTGATTTGCAATTGATTGGAATGGAAGCATTGAGTTGACAAGGCATATCTGGCTTGTTTTATATTCATATTTACACGCAGGATCCCGTCCACGCCAGGGGTCTAACAATGTTGGTGGCAAAAGGAATTAAAATCTAGTCGGTGACAAAATAGGCAAGATTGTGCAGACCTCAGTGCGAGAAATGGACGCTCTGTCTACCAATACGCTATTTAACACGCGCCCCGCTGGGGGGCGCAATTCGACCCCTCCCCTCCTGGTTTTCCCCAAATAGCTCAAAAACAAAGGGACGCAGAACAACGAAACTTACAGTACCTTATTCCTGATCAATTTTACACATCTGACCAAATTTTAAAATCAAGGTCATGCCAGGTCAAGGAGCTATTCAAGGTCAATTGACCCGACCTCAAAACCTAAGATCACGAGTTTGAAGCGGCGCCCAGGGAACATCAGCGAACCGATCAGTTTGAAACTTTCACAATATGACAAGGTCATTAGGGTCCACAAATTTGCTATCTCGGAATTTCTATATTGCTGACCTAAGGTTGGGGCCAATTTTTTGGTCACCCCATTATAAGTCTATGGTGAAAAATAGAATGATCTCGTGTTCAGTAAATATTGGATAGATAAAGCTGAAAATCCTCAAACCGTCTATTATTACCACGATCTTGACCATAAAGTTTAGTTTTTGAACATCTGACCTCTCAATGGCCATGTCAGGTCGCGGGAGCATAGAGTGATTGTTTTGCCCAATAACTTCTTACTGAATTGAGATAAAGCTCCCATTTTTCTTGCATTGAGCTTATATTGTCACGGGGAGTCGATTGATATGCAACATGACCACACCAGGTTACTCTGTGACCCTGACCTAGCTCGAGGTCAGGTTATTTTCACAATTTGACCTAGCAAGGTCAAATTATACATCATTTAATTAGCCACGATGAGAGGAATCCAATGATGCATAAATATTTTTTCTAGCTTTCTTAACAAGCGCATTGACGGGGGTCTGAGCCACCTTCGGATTGACGAGGGGGGCGGGTACCCGCCCCCTAAGATCTCGAGAACCACGGTAGGTAGCAAAAAATGGTAAACGGCGTTGGGTAGCCCATCCGCTTCTCCATCGAAAATATTTGTACCATTTTTTGTCAGGTCACATTTAAGGTCACCAGAGGTCAAAAACATGCCGCCACATGCCGTCGTAGGGATAACATGTAAATTAAGTTTTTCGGCCATTACATCTGAACAAGTAAAGATAGAGCAAAACGACTTGAACCCTATGAATCCTCGTAGCAAGCCAAATCGAATGATATATGATTTGACCTTGCTAGGTCAAATCAAAGATTTGACCTGACCTGAGGTCAGGTCAGGGCCAAATTATATAAAATGCATATCATTAGAACCGCAAAGCCAAGGCGAGTCTAATGAAGATAAAATAAACGCTCTATCACCATCTGTTGCTGAGTTATTCAGTAAAAATCATATTTCCCATGTATTACCAATGGAGAGGTCATGCTTCGTACCTGACCTTAGGTCGTCGATATAAAAAATACCGGGACATATTTTAGAGAACTCGGTGAGCCCATTATGTGATATAAGGTTCAATTGGATAAGTTCACCCTGCTCCGACTTATGCTATCTTAAACTTTTTTTAGGTCGGGTCACTTGACCTGTACTGGTGACCTGACCTGAGATGACCTATCCTTAAAATTTTCACAGAAGTTGCAAAAATGATGAGGGAAAAGGTATGCCAAGTACGGCGGCGCGCAGCGCCGCCGTTTTTCTGCTATCTCCAAAAACCCGAGGGGGGCGGGTACCCGCCCCCGTCAATGCGAGTGTTAAGGGCAGATCTAGAGGGAGAAACGTACACTGCTCTGTCCTATGGAACCTTCTTTGACTTGCTGACCTCAATATTGACCTGACATAAAAATTCGTCGTGTGAAATATCTTCGTCTTGTCAAGAGCTTTCGAACGCCGCCCGTAATTTTCCTTTAGCTATCGTGGGGAATGAGATACGGAGGGAGGGGCGAATAAAGCCCCCAGCGGGGCGCGTCATGCCAGAGACCCCAACGAGACGCGTGTTAAGATACCAGAGGACCCAGAGGATGTAGAAAGCTATTCCTTTATGATGCCGACGCTCGATATTCTTGATTACACGCGTTTGGCTTGAAATTACGTTGGTGACAATTGGGCACTTTTTACATCTGGTGCACGCCGCCCCGGGCACAATACCAGATATATTACTAACGATGCATATATTTAATACGCGCCCCGCTGGGGTCCCTGGCATGATGCGCCCCGCCAGGGGGGGAATTTTGCCCCTACCCCTCCGTATCTAATTCCCTAGGAAAGCTAGATAAAAATTACGGACGGTGTTCGAAAGCTCTTGACTAGACAAAGAGAAATTAGACGGAGTATTTTTATGTCAGGTCAATATTGAGGTCAGTATAGGTCAAAGAAGGTTCCATAGGCTTACAACGGGGCACGGTACGTTTACCCCTTTACATATTTACTCAGTGGAGCTAGAGCAAATATTTATGCATCATTGGATTCCTCTCATCGTAGCTAACCGAATGATGTATATGACCTTGCTAGGTCAAATTGTGAAATTGACCTGACATCGAGCTAGGTCAAGGCCACAGGGTGACCTGGTATGGTCTTGTTGCCTATCAATCGACTCCCCATGGCAATATAATCACAAAGAAAGCAAAATAGGAGCTTCATCTCAATTCATTGAGAAGTTATTGGCAATACAATCACTGTATACTCCTCTGACCTGACATGACCTTTGAGAGGTCAAATGGTCAAAAACCCTACTTAATGTTCAAGATCGTGGTAAGAATACACGGTTTGAGGATTTTCAGCTTTATCTGTCCCGTATTTACTGGAAACGACCCATTTCAATTTTTCACCGTATACTTATAATGGGGCGACAAAAAATTGACCCCACTTTTTGTCTACAATATCACAATTCCGAGATAACAGATTTGTAGACCCTGATAACCTCATCATATTGTGAAAGTTGCATACTGATCAGTAGGCTGATGTTCCTTAGGCGCCGCTTCAAACTCGTAATTTTAGGTCTAGAGGCCGCGTCACTTGGCCTTGGATAGCTCCTTGACATGACCTGACCTAAAAATTTAGTCACGTGCGTAAAATTTATTGGGGATAAGGTACTGTAAGTTTTGTTCTGCGTCTCTTCGTTTTTGCGTTATTTGGGGAAAACCAGGAGGGTGGGGGCGAATGTCGCCCCCCCAGCGGGGCGCGTGTTGTCTTGTGTTACATCTATCCACAGGAATGTGTACACAGTGGCGGAACCAACGAAGGGGGAGGGGGCTAGGATGCTCAAGCCCCCTCCCAATATCCGAGCCCCCCATAGTTAATACATAGGCGAGGGGCTGCCCGTGGTACTGGCGGGTGAGGCTCGAAACCCCTTGCCCCCCCAAATGAATTCCTGGATCCGCCACTGTGTGCACATTGTACGCTAGAAAAGAGGTTTCCATACACCTGAGCGCCTGCGGAAGATTAGAGATCGTTCTGGGGTGGCCAACCTGAGCCATGCAGTAGACCCACCTCAGCCATATTTGCCCACAAGCCGTACACAGAGCATGTGGTGGCGGATACAAGGGGGTTTCGGGACCCCTCCCCCGAAATATCAGTGTCTATAGTAAAAGGAATGGCCGGAAACTGCTCCGAGGTAATGGCAGAGCAGGCTCGGCCTTAGCCCCTCGAAATGAAATCCTGGATTCGCCGCTGAAATTGTGCATGCAATTACACTCAGCCGAGCGCGGGCGCGGAGCTGCAAGGTGCTGCTAACATCAGTGGCGTAGACGGCTATACGGTTAGAAGTCTAGACACCACGCTAGCTTGAGAATGGCTCCCCCCCCGTTTATGCAGGGCGAATCCCTAAACTACAGCCCTACTGAACCCAACCCTACAGATTGGCGGATCCAGGGGGATGTGAATTCGCCCCCACAATCCACCGAGATTGGCCCACCTTCTTCGAAAACTTTTCTAAGATTTTGGACCTGCTTGCAATCTTCACCCAACCATTGCCCTCGATCCAGCACTGCTGTCGGGAAGCGTGCAGCGCTGTCCCCGTGCTTAGACCCGGTGCCGTGAGTGACGTCACCTCTTACGCGGACCCGGGCGGGCATGTGTCCTCACACCAATCAGGCCTCGGCGCCCCCTGAAACGCCAATCCCCCAAGCAAACTCAGTCATCTCCAGGAAACGTTGCTTCCCAGGGATGCGAGCATCTGCGCCACTGGGATAGGTCGTGCCACCCATCTGCACTAAATGGCACGCCCTGTCAGCGCCGCAGCCGGGAGAGCTGGGTTCCATCCCGGCTGGCCAGCTAGCTGAACAGCCACGCCGCTAGTGGACATCGTCCCGGCGCATCCAGTCGATTTCGGCCCAGACCGGTAAACTGGCTGACTGTGAATGCCAATGTTTCGGCACTTGGGGAGGGGTGAGAGTTAAAAGCGCGGGGAGAATGATCTTCAACCAAAACATCGCCTTGAAATTAATTGGTGCAAATTCTAGTGTATTGGTCCTTAAAATAGCCGTCACTTTAACGGGTCAATGTAGTATCACATGAATGAAGCGAATATCACACCACTACTTACTTCCGTAATATAAAAACTAATCAGTAAGAAACAAAAACCTGTCTGGCTAACTCAAAAGGCAGGCGCAATGCTAGTGCAGTAAAGCGTAAGTCAGGACATATTTCAAGGATTTGGGACTGGTGGGCATTCGGCTGAAAAGGGCACGAATTCCAACCAAAAGGGCACTCCTAGAGCATTAAATGACTGATGACTGGTGGGCACTGTGCCGTTCAGGGCCGTTCACTGGTGGGAAAAAATGTCCACCACTTTGTAGCTTAAAATATGTACTGGCGTGAGTGGATCTCTACTTTTGTGTGATGTGGTAGAGGGTCAGTCAGTCTAAATCCTGGAACTCAAAGATCGTTTGATCTGCCACAGGCAAATATCGGATATTCGTACAAAATGATCGGTAAGCTGAAACGAAAAACATGGGGAAAGGATACTGCGCATACACACGCATGACGACCCATTTCTAGGTTAGCCTTCGGAGTAAAATCGTAGGCCTCAAGATCATTTGATGCTCGTTTATCTATCCTTAAACCACTATCAGATATATGTATAACCGCAATCATGCAAGAATGATGAACTGGACTAATGATATGTCATAGACATTAAACGCAGTGCTCCCACGACAAGCACTACCCTTTCGTCCGAAGCAGTGGCACCAGAAAAGAATACGAGCTATCTTACTTGCGTAGTCCAATAGTTACTTCACGGCCAATATTCGCAGCACCTTGATTGGGCCCAAGATTGATGTACTATATCCCCGAAATCTAGTAAAGTACAGAGATAAACCAATAAATACCACATTAATAAATAATCCGAACACGCAATTAGGCCAATGAGCTAGCAAAACACTCATGAACAGGAACAAATCAAATGGATCCTCTCCAGGGTGCACCCATGTATCACAATCAACATTCCATAAAATCAGCCCTAACCATGTTTCACACATTCCCAGCAGGAACATGTCCCAGAGAGCAGGGCATCAAACACTAATCCTTCCGGGACGAAGCAGGGCAGCTGCGGCATGAATCCGTGCATCTGCAACACACTCGTGCTTGCAGTCCACGGCTACTGCTGCTTCACTGTTTGTGGCCGACATCTTGCTACCCTAACACCCTTAGCTCATTATGACTCGGTGAGCGTGAAATATATCACTTACAATAAGTTGCAAGCGAGTGGTCCCACTCCTGTGTAGAATACAGTATCTTTGGTTATCAAATCAAGTCTACTTTGCCCACACAGCGAAGTAAATAGCTGGGAAAGAAAATCATGACGTATATATGTTACTGTCAAAATAACAGAAAATAACATTGAAATTTAGACGATGAACGCATGTCAAGGATCACGAAATGACAGTACTAAGAAATTAGGAAAATATTTCTGACAATACTTTCGCGTGAAATTCCAAAACCCATAGGCAGATCCAGGATTGCCAATCGGGGGCGGGGCACCTTCTGGGGGCGCCATCCGGACCAGGGGGCGCCACTTTTGACCAGCAAAACCTATCAGGTGGGCGCAAAATCCTTTCAGTGGGCACCGATTTCGCATCCTGGCGGGGGAAGCGACATTTCAGGGGGCGCCATCGACCTTTCAGGGGGCGCCGTGACCATTTCAGGGGGCGCCAAGGGTCGATCGAGGGGGGGCATGTGTCCTCATTTGCCCCCTGGATCTGCCTATGCCAAACCCATGCGGTAAGTACCACTCAAAATTCCGCTTGGATTTGAGGAACTTCTTACAAACAAATCAGACAACAACTGGCATCATGACTACAGAAAGTAATATCCCATTAGAGTGGAATCGAAGTTCAACCATTGCCAGAAATATATGGGGTATTTCCGTAAACTAATGAAAAAAATCACCTCCATCGAACCTCCCAGTCAATTTAGAATCCATACTTTTACGCTGAGGTCTCAAAGTATCTGTGTTCCAGCTCACTTTTTCAAGATGATGGGTAGAATGATGATCAGCATGAGCACCAGAATAACAGCAGCCAGGGCCAGCTTCATCTTCAGGTCACGCAGGTAGAGCCGACGCTGAATCTGCCGTGACGTCACATAGAACTCATCCGAGCTGCCAGCTAGCTGTTCAGACTGCTCCTGCAACTGATCCAGACCAGCGCCGCGCTCCATCATCTTCTCCACGTTCTGCCGCATAGCACCCGTGACCTCGGCCACCTGCGCCCGCACCGACGACAGCCGGTCACCACCGGACACCGCACCGCCAACTGGGCCGCGCAGGAAGAAGTCATCGCCACCGCCGCCACCGCCGCTGTCACCGCTGAGCAAGCCGGCCCGCTCCGAGCGGTCGGCGGCCGCGTAGTCCGTGTCGTCCGCACTGCTGTTGTGTTTCGGTTGCATGACAAGTTTACTACTGTGATGGGAGACAAACTTAGCCAACTTTAGGTTGAATGGATGGAAGAGCACATCTATAGACAGGGGATGGATACAATTCCTCCAGACTTCTGACTCCCAGTGACTTCAGACGTGAGAAGATGTGCACCAATTCATCAGGAAATTGGGTGATCCTGGAACCAGACAGAACAGCTGTCACCAAAACTTTTGCACGGAGCAAAAGGATGTTTATTTGAGAAAATCCATCATATAACTGTTTCCTTAGAAAGCTAGAATACAAACTTCAGACAATCTGGTAAATATGTGACTTCATATGTTGCACACCTATTAGCTCATACAAGGCTTTGTGTTAATGATTTTAGGTTGAATGCAAGTGCAGGAACAGTGGAAGTTTTGAAACACATTAACACTCATATACAGTTTGCACCAGTGTCCCAAATGCCAGGGCGCTGGGTGGAGAGCGACACCCGAGCAAGCTGAATTTTCCACTCACTTCTGTGCTATTCTTACTACATTTTCCCCTCACTCCTCAAGTGGAGCTTTTCTGGCACAATTGAATAGTCATGACATAAATAAACTCATCAGTGATGTAGCAATAGATAAATTTGCATGAAAAATTCATTTTAAACCTTTAATAAGAATTGTAATTGACTATAACATTATTCTAACTTTTAAATTTTCACATGCTGAGTGTATTTCCAAATATGAATTTTACACTCAGCACCCTAGCACAAAACCAGTTTTGGGATGCTGGTTCGCACAGTTGCAGAGAGCTTAATTGTACACCAATTACAAATGTGCACCAATTACATGTGCATTCACATAAGTACATACACCAATTACATAAGCGCTCATTTATTGTTATTCATCACTACCAGCAAGAAACTGATAAATGGAATGAATAATGGCCAGGCAAGCCCTGGTCCAGACCAGCCCAGTAAGTATGTATTCAAAATCAATATATGCTAAGTTGTTTTCCAAAAACAAAAAGCAAAACAGTAAAAATATGTATTTTTCTAAAAGTATTGTCAGTGTTCATTGCACACAGAGGCTGTATAACATCTCACCAGATACAGGTCTCTCCTTATCACTATCAAAGTACCAAAAACTGTGACTTTAATAATGTGACTGCAATAATTGATTATCAAGGTCTGGGAATGTTATCAATAACAATTTCAATGATCATTTTCTATGGGAGTTTCAAAGTGCCCACCACTACTAACAAACTTTCAGTGACCCCACACTTTCACTCAAGCAGAGAATGACCTTGTTTACTTACAACTGAGCTATTTAAAGGGAATGTGGCACCTTTATAACATGATTTTAACTGAGATAATGAAGTTGTTAAGCATGCTGGAAAACTCAGTACTCTATTTATAATTTGTCTTGAAATTCAAAATTTCCATAGTGAGTGGAGCTCATGGAATTAGAAGGCAATTGTGACCTTCAATTCCAGAAATCCCTTGGTAAGATAAGGTGGGCAGCAAAAATCAACAGCAGCCAGGGGCTGAGCAAAAGCCCTACGTAAACTACTGTAAAAGGCAGACCAAAACTTCCTGTGTGTATGTGTGTATCATTCATCTTAATGTGAAAATATGTATGAAGGACCAAACCAATGCTAAACAACAGTCACCACCACCTGTAATGATTATTTTAGGGCTCTCATCTTGCACGCACAATTATTCATAAGGTTCTCTCCTGTGTGTGTCACCAGTGCACGGACGTCGACGGACGAAGCTTGCAAAAAACTTTAAACATTTGCAATCCAAAAATACTTTGTTCACCCTCTGCTTTCACTGTAAAAACTGGCAATTAAGCTTTTGTTCAATAATAGAAAAAATTCTCACAATGATAAAATACTATTATTCTATTCGCTTACAAACATCTTTCAAGCATATTTTTGACAAATCAAAATATTGAAATCTTGTTTGATATGTTTTTCTTTCTTGTATGAAACAAAATACTTGGTTGAATGTGCTGCTGAACGAAAAGAGTTTGTCGAAGATAGAGGGAAAGGGATAATATTGGGGACGGGTCTTTTGTGTTTTGGTGTTGCTTCCGGACTAGGTAAACCAGGCGTTTTCTCTGCAGATCCCTTTTCCACGCTGAGAGAGATGAAAAACGGTTCTCTCTTCCCGTTTCTGCTTTTCCTATGCTGCGTCACATTGGCTTCCTGTCAGGTGGGTTTGTTCGCTTTAGTGTATTTAAGTGAGGCTACCTAATCACTTTGCCAATACTTTCACATTTTTCCATTCCAAACCACCAACTCAGAGCCCTACTAATGAGCTCATCTCAAGTTCTTAAAAGTGTGGTTATATATTGGTTTGGGGCCTGCTGTCCCGAGCAGATTGTTGATTGTCATTAATGCTGGTGTTTACTGTCTTTTTACTCGGTACAACATCGATCTATACATATATTTTTCAACATGAAATCATGTATTGCAAAGAGGAAATGGATCATTCTTTAATATACTTGAACAGGCTGATATTCATACTTCTATATATACCTGTCGGATTTGGTAATCTTATAGGCTGCTAAAGAGTCTGGATGGATAGTCCACTTTATCCTGCCTTTTGTTAGATTCTGACTGGTGCTTAGTTAGTTCCATGACCTTCAGGGCAGTAATGTTAAAATGACATGTTTATATTCATAGGTTTCTGCTTGGATTGAACCTGTATACCTACCTCAGTTCTACTCCAAGATCATCATCAAAGCTATTGAAACTTTTGTAATCTTGAATGGTCTCATTCATTTGGGGGCTGTGAGGTGATATCACTTTTCATCTGTCTGAAAGGGGGCAGAAGATAACTGCCATCCTGCTGAAAGCAAAATATTGCTGTTAGTAATGAGGTAGTCTCTCAGATTTGTGATGTATTTGGTCATAATCCTTTATCTTTTCATGGTAAGCCTATATATACATATGGTACTGGTATATGTTGAGGCAATATATATATATATATATATACTTGTGCCTAGTAGCATTTTGCCATGGAAAATTGTAAAATGTAAGTGGAAACTGTCATGAGAAACACATGCAAAACGGATCTTCTAGCCATTTACTTTCTTTCCTTTTCTGTTAATGCACTTGTTCTCTCTACCATGGCTGGAGATATCTTCTTGATCCAGGGGGAATTGTGGGTGGGTGAACACTGGCACAGCGATACAAGCCCTATACAAAGCTTATGGGAGACCCCAAATTCAGGGGGGTCCTGACCCCTGCAACCCCAGGATTTCCACCCATGCCTTCTTACTTCTGGTGTTTTGACCTTGTTTTTTGTTCCATAGGTATATCATTATTAACACTAGTTATAACTCATGACTACTTTTATTAGAACTTCTTAGCATATTATTAGCATTTCTTCATGTATGACAAAAGTTGTGTAAGATGTTTTTAGTTCTCTTTTCCTAATTCTTTTGATTTTGCCATTTGTATTGAGTAAAATTAATCAGCAAAAACTTCCTCCTAGTATGGTGAATGGTCAATATGGTAAAACAGAATTAATCCTGACTGCTTCATGTAGTGTTTAAAGTTGGATTGAAGTAGATATGTTTATTGTTCTCTTTCAAAAATAATGATGTATGTGTGCAATTGTATGTTATGTGGAAACAATGAAGAAAACAAGTTTAAACTGCAACTAGATACACATTGAACTTTGTTTTTTCACATATTAAATAACTAGAACTTACTGTAGCAAGGATTGTCTGGTGAACCAAAACCAGCTAAGGCTAGCCACCATTGGCCATGAATTTGCCTGTTCTATACTGACTAAAATAGTCAGTTTTACCTTGTTTTTTATCCACATTTTCTCTCAAAGTCACACTGGATTGCATGGAAAAATACTCTTCAATCATGACTTTCCCTTATATTGGTAAATATTTCCTTCTTTGCACTAGCCTAGGAGTTTATATTAGACAGCAGGGCTCCTTTTTTTTACCGGGGGCCATCGATGGCCCCCTAATGTTTTTCCGGGATTGCAGACAAACGACGAGATGCAGCGCCGCGGTTGAGGGCTCTACTTCTCACCCCATAATTTTTTCACCATTCCTGAAATTTTTTACCCTGGGTCACCAAAGGTCAGGTCACCAGGTGGGGTCAACCAAGGTCACCTCACTTCAACTTTTGAGCTCTGTAAGAGCTCTTAATCGATCAATTTGAAACTTCCTATGCTGAATGACCCCTCCAGGGTCTACAAGATGTATATCCGTGATTTTTCAATTTTGTGACCTGAGGTTAGGTCACGAGGTACCTCTCCCCATTGAAAAAGCATGCGGAAAAGCTGTCTTATGATCTATAGGTCACAAAAACTATTTCAAATCCTCAGCTTGCTCAGAAAAGCGTTCTTTGACACCCTTTCACGGATATCAGGGGCCATATTTTCCCTTTGACCTCTCCGAGGTCATCCAAGGTCACCAGGGGTCAAAAATAGTATTTTGACAATAACTTTTGATTTAATTAAGCTGGCTTTCATTTGATATACGGCAAGGTCACTTTCTGACCTTCCGTGACCTCAGGTCATCTTAGGTCACGAGGTGACCTCTGGAGATCAAGCCACTGCCGGGAGGTCATTACATTCTGCATAGCGAAAAAGGTCTGGCATTTTCCTATGAAATGTACTTTACCAGATCTCAATAGCTCTAAAGGCATAAGAGTTATGCCCAGTTTTCTTAAGCATTGCATATTTGAGTGAAAATAGCCTATCGCGACCTAACTTGACCTCTGGAGGTCAAACCATTGACCTGAGCGCTTAAACATGTGAAGTAATTTCCTACTGAATTCACGCGAGCTGTCTAATGCATTTTGCAGATTTGCGCTAACTCCCATATTTTCGGGGGCGCGGTAGTGGAGTGGTCAGCGAGGATAGCTGCCACGCAGCCGACCCGGGTTCAAGGCCCGGCGGCTTCCCTGAACAAGGAGCAAGCTGGCTCCCGAGAAACCCTTCCAACAGGGAAAGAGTTGGCGACGCCATATGACCCTGGTAGTTGGTGCGTCGATAAGCCCCAAAAATATTATCCCATATTTTCGGAGTTAGAGGGAGGCCATCGATGCCCCCTCCCCGGTGGGGCGAAGGTGGTGCCGGACCCCCGGTGGGGCGCGGGTTAATTTTGATAGGAAACAAGACATCATTTTTGCATCAGGATAGCAATGTGTATAAATACTGCTCAGTTGGCTTCTTATGAATTGAGCTGTGCAAAACGGATGTTTTCAAAAGAAGCTGGGTGTTGGCAATGCCTACCTGCATATGCATACTTTCTCTTTTATTACAGTGCAGTAATTTCTCCCAAAGCCCATCTTTGTTTCTGCATATCACCAACATTGTATAAAGCTTGGCATCCATAGCACATTGTTTAACCCGCGCCCCACCGTGGGTCCTGCGCCACCTTCGCCCCAACAGGGGGCCATCGATGCCCCCTCTAACTCCGAAAATATGAGGGTTAGCGCAAATCTTCAAAGTACATGGGAAAGCTTGTGTGAACTCAGTATGGTTAACCCTACATGTTTAAGCGCTCATGTCAATAGTTTGACCTCCAGAGGTCAAGTTGGGTCAGGATAGACTATTTCCACTAAAATATGCAGTGCCCAAGAAACCTGGGCATAGCTCTTATGCCACTAGAGCTATTGAGGTCTGGTAAAGTACACTTGATGGGAAAATGCCAGGGCTTTCTTCGCTATGTGAAACATAATGACCTTCCCCAGTGGTTCGGCCATCAGAGAGCTTTTCTTGGCCTAACATGACATGAGGTCACGGAAGTTCAAAGAGCGATCTTGAAGTCAAAGGGCAGATATTGCCCCTGGAATCCCCTGAAAGGGTACCCAACAATTGTTTTCTTCAATCTGAGCATTTGCAATCCTTCTTGTGACCTTTGGATCATAAGACAGCTTTTCCCATGCTTTTCTATCGAAGAGTTCACCTCGTGAACTGATCTCATGTCACCAAATCGAAAAATCCCGGACATACATTTTGTAGACCCTGGAGGGGTCATTAGGTGTATTGGAACCATACATGTATTTCACACACACTTACTAGGACAGCATAGCGAAAAAAGGCAGTACAAGTGCCACATATGAATGAAGTCGAATGAAGAAGGTGTGAGGTGATGACCTTGTTTGACCTCGTCTGGTGACCTGACCTAGTGAGGCCTGGGGTAAAAAAATCAGAGATGGTTTGAAAATGATAGGGTGAAAGGAAGACCCTGCAATCGCAGTTCTGCGCCCCGTCGTTCTTTTGCTGTTCTGAAAAAACCTTATGGGCCATCGATGGCACCCGGTGGGGCGATGGTTAAAGGACCACATAGGTATGTTGGCGTTTTTAACACGCGCATTGACGGGGGTCTGAGCCACCTTCGTCTTGACGGGGGGCGGGTACCCGCCCCCGCCCCCTAAGATCTCAAGAACCGCGCTAGGTAGCGAAAAACGGTAAACGGCGTTGGATAGCCCATCCACTTCTCCATCGAAAATGTTTGAACCATTTTTTGTCAGGTCACATTTAAGGTCACAAGAGGTCAAAACATTCCGTCATAGGGATAACATGTAAATTAAGTTTTTCGGCCATTACATCTGAACAAGTAAAGATAGAGCAAAACGATTTAAACTACATGAATTTTCGCAGCAAGCCGAATCGAATGGTATATAATTTGACCTTGATAGGTCAAATCAAGAATTTGACCTGGCCTGAGGTCAGGCCAAGGTCAAATTGGGTAAAATTCATATCATTAGAACCGCAATGTCGAGGTGAATCTAATGCAATAAAAATAAATGCTCTATCCCTATTCATTACTGAGTTATTCAGTTAAAACAATGTTTTTCATGTATTTCCAATGGAGAGTTCATGGCTCGTACCTGACCTTAGGTCATCGATATCAAAAATACCGGAATATATTTTAGAGAACTCGGTGCGGCCATTGCGTGATATGAGTTTCAATCGGATAAGTTCACCCTGTTTCGACTTATGCTATCATAAACTCTTTTTGAGGTCAGGTCACTTGACCTGTACTGGTGACCTGACCTGAGATGACCTAACCTTAAGATTTTGGCAAAAGTTGTAAAAATGATCAGGGAAAAGGTATACCAAGTACGGCAGCTGCGCGCCGCCGTTTTTATGTTGGCTCCGAATAAACGCGAGGGGGTGGGTACCCCCGTCAATGCGCGTGTTAATGGTCTATCCCCATAGCCTTCTCCAGCCTTTTCCCAAGAGAAAACATAGAGACTTCCTCTCGGTTGTGCGCACAGGGAAACTCAGAAGAATTATTTCTGGTTTGGCGGAACTATACGAACATAGGCTGTCATTAAATTTGTATTTTAAGGCTTAAAACCTTGTAGCCTTATTCTTACTAAGACTTGTTTCCCTTTGTGAGCCCAGACGAAGGAGCCGAATGTATGCCTTGCTCTATACCGGGGAAACAAATATTTTTATTTCTTATCCTGTTCTGGGCCACTGAGTTAGAACATATATTTTTATCACTCTTTTCATACCTTTTTGTTTCATATCTTTTCAACAGCTGGCAGCACTAGAAGTTGAGTGCCAGTCAGTTGTGTAATCTATATAATTTTGATGGGGCTTGCACACGGTTGTTAATTTATGTCTCTAGGAGTGCCTGGGCACTCTCAGTATAAGTGGGAATCGGTATTGAAATATTCTTTAAACTTTATTCATGCTCATTTTCAAATATTATAATCGACTTTATTTTTCAAAAGGTGTCTGAGGGATAAAACAGAAAATATTACGCTTTCTCTTTTATGTGGTGGTCGTTGAGATTGTTTCAAACTCGGGCACTCCTAGTGATAATGGGAAATCTAAGCTCTTGACCTTGCAGAACATTGCATATATGAATCAGAAACTTCTATTTTGTTGGTTTGCCTCCCACGTCAGTCTTCCTATCTCTGAATGTTGGTTAATTAGCACCTGAGTTGGACTGTCTCTTCTATTTGACATCTCCGGGATTCTCTGGTGGGGAAGGAGGGAGGATACTGGGATCGTATCTGGTAGTTTCTCCTGTCGTTCGCTCAGCTGCAACCAAGAGTTTCTCAGTGGAGACAGATCCACGTTCGCTGAGGTAGTTGGCTGACGAGGTGCTACCCTCTGCAGCAGCGTCCGCCGGGCGACGCAGACGATGAGGACTTCGTGTTCCCGCGAGAGGGCTCCGGGCAGCGCGCGGCCGTCTCGGGCGGCGCCTACCACCCGCCGTCTGGCGCCGACGCCCACTACGGCACCCTGACGTCAGGCGGCGGGGCGGCGGCGGCGGCCTGGACAGCTACGACTACGGCAGCGTGGAGCACAGGCCCGACGACGCCGACAGCGACTACGGCAGCGGAGACAGAAACTACGACGACGACGATGATTACGACGATGATTACAATTACTACTACGATGAGGATTACAGCGACGAGGAGGACGGAGTGTCGCTGGGCAGCATGGATGGAGAGGATGGCGACAGCTACCGGGGTGAGTAGGTAGCGGTGCCGGGCGGCCGGCCTCTGTCGGTGCTCCGCCGACGCCCTCCACACTGGTGTCGTTTGCTGCACTCACTTGGTTGCGGCTCATCCCGCCTGGAACAGCATCCCTGTCTATCTTGCTGCAATAATTGGGTTGGTCTAAATCCTAAGACCCTCCCACTTAATGGAAATACTATTCTAACTAGTGAGCCATCGTTACTTTATATCTGCTCTTCTTTTCAATTTAACAGTTTCTTATGTCGGTAAGCGCTAAAGATAAAGACAAGTCTATTCAAGAAATGGTTGAAATTAATTGTCATTGCATCCCTTTACCTTGGTTTTAAGCTTTGAAGGAAAAATTTGGTTTGAATATAGAATACCGATTGGAGCCGCAAGTCTGTTATGCATGCGACCAAGCTTACTGTTTTGTAGACGCCGAAACCATGCCAAGGTAGGCAATCGCCCAGGTTTGGGTTTTTTGGGGCACGGATACATTTGTTTCTCCTAGGTTTACACTGGTAAAGGATTTGCCAAATGGTAAATAATATTATCTTAACTAAATATTTTCACCAGGCTACATGGCCGTTTCAACGCTCTCTATGAAAAAGGTTGAGGTGAGGCTGTCAGATTTCTTGGTCAGAAGAAGTTAATAAGTCAATGCAAAAAATATTTCATTCAAATGCAGGGTTAAATCGACCTTCCTTGCCTCCTTTGAAGCCATATTGGTTATTTCGGCTTTTTAATGGCTTGTAGGGGAGACCGGGGCAAAATGGACACTCTGTTGTGTTTTTTACACTCAAGTGTTTTTCTAACATTGCAAGCTCAATAGCGGGTCGAAAATTTTGAGCTATACACCCTGACGTAGCCTAATGAATTGTGTCTCTGATGTAAGAGTATCCACTTGAAAAAATTAGTTTGGAAACGCATGGCAGTAAGATATATCAGCTAATGTTTTTTGTCTGTTTTGCCCCAACCCTGGGGCATAATGGTTTTCAGGAAGGGGCTAAACGAACAGTATGACCTGCTGTCACTGGACTTTGCCCGAGCTCCTCCAAAAATGTATAAATCTACATCCCTGGCAGCCTGGGTAATATGGCGAAAAAAACACGTTTTCGTTAAAGCGTCAACATCTTATAACTCAGTTAAAATTTTAACCTGCTTTCATTTTGGCACAAGACTGCCCGCCACCCTGGACCCCGCCCCTGCCTTCTTTTCTCGCCGTTTCTTTGACATTACAACAATAACAAACTACATAGAAAATTATCCTAAGTGATTGGGGTAAACGGGACCATCAGACCATTTTACACCATTGGTCCATTTGGCCCCTTCCGTTTTGCCCCACAGCTACTCTGATTCAAGTTTTTACGTGTCGGAAAAAATAGCAAGTTTTGAGATTTGTAATTACCTATACCCTAAGCCTACACTGCCACTTATTCAGAAATATCACCATCAGAACTGAACTCAGTTTTTCACTCGAAAAAACGAAGATTTAAAACTTGTAAATATCGTAATACTTACAGGAAAACCCTCTCCAGCCAGCCCGCGTCGAAATGATGCCGTTAACTGACGATATACACGCTATATTCTGACGTCCTTTGTCTAAAGCAGTAGTTCATCTTCTAAAATCGAGATGGAAACATCAGCAACATACCGAAGTAGCTAAAATCCGTTTTGCCCCGGTCTCCCCTAGTGCTAATGCATTTGCTATGGGAATAAAATGGTTTTAAGGTCTAAGTTGTTCTGGTTGTATATTGCAAGATCAAAACTGTCTTCCGAAGGAAAAGAGCATCATGACACCGTTTGCGACTGGTCAGGTGTATGGTGCGACAGTGACTGTACTGCCGCTGATTGGCGCGCTGGTGGCTGTACTGTCGCTGATTGGCGCGCTGGTGGCTGTACTGTCGCTGATTGGCGCGCTGGTGGCTGTACTGTCGCTGATTGGCGCGCTGGTGGCTGTGCTGTCGCTGATTGGTGCGCTGGTAGCTGTGCTGTCGCTGATTGGCGCACTGGTGGCTGTGCCGTCGCTGATTGGCGCGCTGGTGACTAAACTGTCGCTGATTGGTGCCGCTGGCCAGGCGGACAGATACGCCGTCCGGCAGCCCGGCAACAGGTGCGCTATCGACAGCAGCCGCCTTGCCAACCGGGTCGGCCTTGTCGAGAATGCGCCCTGCCGCCGTCTGTTGCACGTGCACCGCCAGAACAGGAGTACGCTGGGGAGGAGGGCGGGGACTGCTACTCCCCAGGGGGCAGAGGTGCTTGAAGTCAGCGTATTGTGATACACGCAGCCGTATGGTGTCAATCGATTAGGAGGACATATCTCACCCATTACCACCCCGCTGTTGTTAGTAGATAGGACCGTTTCTTTTCCGCCAGCGCATTGATCCAGTGCGTGAAGGACAGTATTGACCAGTAAGGAGGCAGAAGCAATAATCATTTCCAAAATGGAAATATCAGAAACCGTCATGGTGGCTCGGAAGATGGATTGTACTTGGTGGAACTTGTTGACTGGAATGGCCATTCGGGGTTGGGTCATGCTGGGGACTTCTAGTGACATTGTAACTGGCACTGCAGCCAAGTTTAGGATAATTCTGTCTGTGTGAAATATCCCCGAAATCACTGCAGTGACTTTTCGAGGGCATTTTTTTAGTTTCTCATGGTTTCCTGATAGTATTGCAAAATGTCAATGGAGTCCATTGACATTGAGGATATGATTTTCGGGTCTCCCTGGTCAGACAGCAGACAGACCTAGGACCCCCCTCCCGGCTGGGTTGTGATATCAACGGAACAACTTTTCGACAAGGAGGAAGAAAAGGTGCCAACTGCGGTAACAGGCAGTTTGATATATGTTGTTATTCACCGCTGAAGATTATTTCGTTCTTCCTGGATGGTGTGTGGGGCTGGCAAGCAATCACTTCAGGTCGTGTTAGGGGAGATGGCCACGCTACCCTCTGGGTCCGCTTAGGCTGGCCAGTTCTTAAACTTGCCTCCATAATAGATACTGGTTCTGGATAATTAGAATAAAAAACTTTCGATCAATTCATTGGAAATATGGTTAAGTTTCACATGAAGCCTAAGAATGTGGCTGCACGTCGCATGTTTGTTCCGCACTTTTTGCGTTTGTTTTCAGACAGCTTTCTTTTTCACGGTGAGTCCCTTCACGTCAAAATCAAGGCTTGCCTTCCGTAATGCTACTGCGGAGTTCTGTTGGAAACGAATCCGTCCCGCCTGTGTGAGCAGCAATGGGTGGGATGAGTGTGGCTGGTTTCGTCTGGGCATGATTGATGCTTGTGGCGTGTGTAGCCGTGGTTGACTGGGCCACGACAGCGGCCGACTATCGACCCCTGACCGCCACGGCGGGCCGCCGCCTAGTCTTGACATCAGCCTGTCCCCGCACTACCCGCGTCTTTTCCGAAATCGCGTCTTTGTGTCTTTATTTATATCACCAACAGGTCATACGATACCCAACTACAGGTGAAATCAACAGAGATAGAACACATGGGCTAAACGCTAGATGTACTGCAACACTATGCACAGTGCACATCATGAAAAACTGGCATTGCTGCCGTAAACGGTGTTACATATTAGTCCAATCAGCCTAAGGGGTCACAGAATAAATCTCTGATTGGTGACTTATCTAGAAGTCTGTGAACCAGGCGCAGGATGCGTGTAAAATCTCCCGGAGCGGCATGCGTCCCCTCACCCATGCTGCTGCGTTCCGAGGTTGAAGTTTAGCAGGTGTTGTTAGCTGGTAAAACAGCCCATTGCTCCCGCAGCTACGGGGATAAATCAAAGTCGGAAAGCGGCCAGACTTGATGTGGAATTCTCGTTGAGTCTACTCCGTGCCTAAGCCATTGAGCGCAATTACGGCGACCACTTTGTTCTCAGTCTCCAGTGAATTTCCATCGCGAGCTTTGTGGAGGAAGTGAGTGTTGGGGAGCCCTGCCGTCCCGTGCTTCCGCGTTGTCGGCAGTTCCGTCGCCGGGCCGCCATGTCCGAGTGGCGCTGGTGGCAACACCAATCGATGCCGGTACTATCGGTGCATTGCGCTTTGCCCGGGCCCTAGCATCCAGGCTCGCGCCCACAGGTGCACTGTCTTGAGGTGGGCAGGCCGGCGACTGCGCTGAGGCCCCCACTTTTTTTAGTAGGCGGGCCGGCGGGTATGCCGGGGGGGGCTCCGTGTAGGCGGGCCCGGCGGTATTTCGCAGAGGCGCTGCACTGTGTTGTGAAGGCGGGCTCGGCGGTATTGCTCGGAGGCGTTGCACCGTGTTAGAAGGCGGGCCCAGCGGTATTTCCGCAGAGGCGCTTTGATGTCTTAGTAGGCGGGCCCGGCGGTATTTCGCAGAGGCGCTGCACCGTGTGAGGAGGCGGGCCCGGCGGTACCGCGCAGAGCCGACTTTGGTGGATGCAGTGTCGGCACAGCATTAGCCGGGCCACAATGCTGTGTGACAAACCACTGTGCCACAGAGCCACTGTGAGCTGCGGCACAGACAACATGAGGAAATGTGGACGATGGACACCCTTGGATTGCTTCAACGCAAGGGGAATTAGCAGAGAGAGCGAGAGCGAGAGCGAGAGAGAGAGAGAGAGATGAGCTACCCCACCGCTTCAGGTGTGCTGTGATTCAGTCCTGGCCCGGCACGTGCCGCCGCTGATGACGTCACCACCCACGTCAGCCAATCGCCGCCGGTGTACAGTCACTGGCCACTGATTAGAGTGGACCACGGGGGCGCCGTCTAGCCAAAATGTTTGGCGCCGGCGGGCCGGGCCGCAACCCACGCGCCGTGTATCCTTTCTGTGCGCCGTCTTGTCCTTGAAAGGCCAACGGTGCCGTAGTTTGTTTTGGCGTGGAATATGGCCCGCCGCCAGCGGCCATGCGCTGGAGGTGGCTTGGCTGTGCTCAAGAGGCTGACTGAGGAAAGCCTTGCAGACAGCTACTTTTGTGCATTCCGCCGTTGAGGCGCTCCCTCGTGCGGTACATACCACCTGACGCCTTCCACTAGTCTGGAGGTTGTTTGGGTGTTATCCAGCCCTTAGGTTTGTCCGAGGCGACCCGGAAAACGGCAGCGTGCAGCGCGGTCGTGCTGGGTAAAACGAGCTCAGGTCCTCTTCGTAACGTTTTCTTTAAAATCACCGGTCTGGATCGGCTCGGGTCAGATCACCAGGCCCGGTCCGGTGATCTGATCTCCATCAATGTTCAAAGAGGTAGGAATGATAGAAGGTTTAAGCTTATCGTTCTGGGAATCGTACCATGTAATAAGGAATCGATGACCTTGGTTTTAGGCCTCAAAAAGTCGGATTAAGCTTTGCTCAAATACTGCTCCAAGCAACGTCAAGTTCTAAACATCGTGGTATCATAGTTCTCCCATCGGAATTGTTGAAAGGTTGGAGTTCTTCCAAGAAAGTTGAAAGTTTTTGACCTGTGATCCCTTATGGGTCATCTCGGTCCACTTTAGCAGTTTTGCAGGCTCTGGTCAATTTCTTTGCGAGGAAGAGTCTTGCATTTTGACGCCATTCTGTTGGTCATGTTGTTGCGAGTTACCAATATGTGCATTAGTTGGAGGTGAAGCGCAGACTGACAGGCCCGTTGCCGACAGACCCGGTGTCGGAGGAGTGCCGGCGCACAACATCGGCGTGGTGCACGAGGCGCCGCCGGGTCAACCCCGCCAGCCAGACGTGACCCAGACCCCGGACCGAGACCGGGCTCCTGTCTACGGCGGCCAGCCGGCACCCGACCACCAGGTACGGTCACGGGGGCTCCGACCACCAGGTACGGTCACGGGGACTCCTACAGCCGGGCACACTGTCACGGGGGCTCCAACAGCCGGGCACACTGTCACGGGGGGCTCCAACAGCCGGGCAACACTGTCACGGGGACTCCTACAGCCGGGCACACTGTCACGGGGACTCCTACAGCCGGGCACACTGTCACGGGGACTCCGGTCGGCCAGCACCAGACTGTCACGGGGGCTCCGGCCACCAGGTACGGTCACGGGACTTCTTCAGCCGGGCACACTGTCACGGGGGACTACCACCAGGTACGGGAGCCGGGCACACTGTCACGGGGACTCCGGACCACCAGGTACAGTCTCGGGAGCCGGACATACTGTCACGGGGACTCCGGCCGACAAGTACGGTCTCGAGCCGGGCACACTGTCACGGGGACTCCGGCCGACCAGACCAGCTACGGTCACGAGGCCTCCCGCCGGACACACTGTCACCAGGGCTCCGACTGTCAACGATTCAGGGGTACCTACCAGTTAGTCTAACTGCCGTTTTCCTGCACTGCTTTAAGAATAGTGTTGGTAAGATGATAAAATGGGGTGACATCTTTGATCGTATAGAAAAATGGGAGTGATACTTCCAGCTATTCAAATATACTTGAGTAAAGCTCCCTCTCGTCAATCCATCTGCCCTACAAGCGATCCAACATGGTCCACTGTACCATTTGAAATTGACTTACAATTTGTGTCTCCACCTGTGGGCGAGGAACTCCAAAATGTATCCCAGTCTTACGAATAGTCTCAAACTCTTTCTAAAACCATGTAGACCTTACTAGCTATATATACAAACGAACCTTGAACTGAACTGGGAAGTCGTTCTTGAGACAGATGCGAGTGTAGGCGCGTCAGTTGTTACACTTCCCCAGGTTTGTTTGCACGTAGTACGGACACTGTATCGCGAACCGTCTCATGTTGCGGGACCAGTCAAAACCACTACCTTTGCCCCAAACCTTCGATTATGCGTGCAAACAGTCCGTACCTTACGATGGATCTTCTTAGTAAATGGCTAGAATCATCAGTGTTAAGCATTTAGCCTATATATATATATTGTGATGACTATATATGGATATATATATATATAGTATATATATATATCCATATATATATACACAGTGTATGTTGCATATGATTTACGTTCTGAAAGTTTCCTGAATAAGAGATTCTAGAATTTTCTTATCAGTTGTTTTTAGATTATTTTCTAGTATGGTTTATGGGGAACAGAGATGTGGATAGGGTGTTAGTCACCTGCGTATGACTTCTTGCCTTTACTGGGGACTACGTTTTGTCCGCAACGAAGGCTTCAGAACTTTATATTATGTGTGTGCTCGCTGTTGAGATTAAAAGACTGTAATTTGAGGTACCGAGTGCCAATGCCACACCGTATGTGATCATGCTTCGAGAGTTTCTGCATCGTGCGAAAACTTTATTGCCATCTTATGACTTTTGGCTTTTATGTCCTTTTGCGCCATTATCATGACATTCAGGCGAAAAGGATAAAAATGGAAAGGCAGAATCTCCCATCTAAGAAACTTGACGCGGCACAACCTTCAATCGTATTCAACTACCAGTGCATTGAAGAGAACCTGCTCCCCTGATACACACCAACCTATATTTTACATATATGTCTATATATTGTTCTACGGTTTTAGGTTCCGTCGCCCTCCCTGGCAAACCGTCGGCCTGGATCTGACGTACTGGCAACACGTGTGTACGGAGCCGTGGGCGAACCTTTGTCTTCCTCAGCAGCAGTTACACGGAGCACTGCATTTGCACCAGGGGCCGTGTGATTAGTCTAGACCGAGATGGACGCTGCGGAACCTTACCTGGCCTTTCTCGGCATCGGCTTATCAGTTGATAATCTGCAAGCGACTGACTGACCATGTGCCACCGTACGGTCTCGCACCTTCAGAAGGTGCCGGGTCCGTATTTGCTGTAGCAAACACTAACGGAAGCGTTTAGCGGTACCGCTGAAAGGTAGCGGTGGATCACGCCGGGGACATACGTCGGACGGCGCCGGGAACAGACGTCATCGGGCGGCGCCGGGGAATAGACATAGGACCGCGCCGGGGATAGACGTAGGACCGCGCCGGGGGATGAACATAGGACCGCGCGCCGGGGATAGACATACGACCGGGGCGCCGGGGGATAGACTTAGGACCGCGCACGGGATAGACATAGGGATGGCGCCGGGGATAGACCTAGGACGTCGCGGACCTGGACCACAGGAACCGCGCCGGGGATAGACATAGGATTGCGCCGGGGGTTGATGTAGGACGGCACCCGGGGATAGACATAGGGCGTCGCCGGGGATAGACATAGGGCGGCGCCGGCGGAGTGGACATAGGGCGGCGCCGGGGATAGACATAGGATACCGCGCCGGGGATAGACATAGGACCGCGCCGGGGATAGAACGCTTAGGACGGTGCCGGGGATAGGACATACGGACCCCATGTGCCGTGGATAGACACATGAGGATGGGCGCCGCGGATAGACATAGGATGCCGGGGATGGACACAGGGTTGCGCCGGGGATAGACGTAGGACGGCGCCGGGGGATGAACTATGGACGTCGCCGGGGAGGTAGAACATAGGATGGCGCCGGTGATAGACTTAGCGACAGACATCGGACGGCGCCGGGGATAGACATAGGACGGCGCAGGGAGGAATGATTTAGGACGGCACCGGGGGATAGAACATAGGGCGTCGCCGGGGATAGATACTGGATGGCGCCGGGGATAGCCATAGGACCGCGCCGGGGATATACATGGGACCGCGCCGAGGATAGAAGCATAGGATGGCGCCGGGGATAGACATACAGGACCGCGCCAAGGATAGACGGGGGGGGCGGCCGGGATGGACATGAGGACAAAGCGAGGGTGATAGACCTCTAGACGGCGCGGGAGGATGATACAGAGGACAGTGAGGCGAGGAGGGACTTAGGACGGCGCCGGGGGATAGACATCGACTTTTAAATGTGATAGATTCTTAGGATCATGCCTTTTTTGACATTACAGACAAGTGCCAGAGATAAATTTCGAATTGATCCGTTTTCTCTCTAACGTTGGTTGGCACATCCTCCCGATAGGGCAGCAATGGAGCTGGCGTGACGAAAAAAGTATTGATCCGAGGGGTCCGGGTCTGGTTCGACAGATCGGCAATGCATTGCACGATCATCAATCCAAATACAACACAAGTCTGGAAATTTGGGGCATAAATCTGCGTTACCGAAGGTCAAATCCGCATCCAGATGAAGACTAGCCGAATTAAGTCAATTCGACTTGGTGGAAACGGTCTGGGGAAAAAGGCTGAGTTCCAGCCTCCCTGACGCACACCATGCCCCTGTATTTAGGTATATAGCATCGGGCCAGTCTTAATCGCGATCAATCGTGGCTTTATATCACAACAAGCATCGCTTGAAAACTCATACATTTCCCGTGAAAATTTTTTGTGCAAATTCTGAATCATACATCATCAAAGTCCACATCGTCGTTCACCAATGAGCGAATATTATTTCTAACAGATCTGAAAGCCCCCTTTTGTGGGTATAAAAAAATCCCGTAAGAACAAATAAGTAGTTAAACCTGTTAGAACCCATGAGGGAACTGTTTTAGGTAGAGAACAGAAGGGAATCAGATGCTTTGGACTCGTTCTTATGTTGGGCATTTAAACCCATTTCTTGTAGGAGGGTAAAAACGCTTTCCATTTATCACCGCTACCACTGGCGGGGTCACCCATCATCTTACAGCCGATAGGAAATCCCCGCGCTTCGGCGGCGTCGAGTAGTCTTCAAGGCCGGGCGTTGGCGGCCTTGTCATTGCGTTCGGGGATAACTTTCGTCCCCGACAGCTGAAATGTGTACGGTTCCGGGGCATAGGGGATTCCAGCGTTCGCGCTACTGATCCGTTGGTGCCTATACGTCTTACTGGTACTTTTGGTAGGTGATGATAATTGTATCCAGGGCTTTCTTTTCTTATTACAATGTGCTCGATCCGTTTTAACAGTGCCTTTGACTGACGGTAACTGTTCAGTATCTGGGCGGTGGAAATGCTCGTTGGTCTGGGTCGGACCTCTGTAGCCGTGACTAGAATGGTGTCGTCCGATCTGTCCATATCCGTTAAGCTAGGGTCTAGCATGGCGGAAACCACCAATGGTTGTGGCGCGCTAGTCTGTTTATCTGGAGTGATGGTGCGAAGCTTTTCAAATCAGCTATGGCGGCCGCGTGCGGTACGTTCGATCTGCCGCGTCAAAGCCGTGCTGAGAGAGATGGCCGGTGCGGCCGAGGCTGTGACGTCAGCAGCGGCTATTTGTGTGGATGCGCCGGCTCAGCCATCAGCCTTGTTTGGGAACTCGGCGGGGACACGACCCGGCCGTGACGGGAAACGATCACAAATGCCCTGCTTACCGACGTCAATCTTCACGGGCCTCAACGCCTGAGATCCTCAACGTTTCAACTGGCTGGAAATGTTCGTGGATATACACCGTCCAGGTCTCAACGTTCACGCCTGTATCGCTCCGTTCGAGTTTGCGAGATGTTGAAGTGTTGACCGTACCGTTGCACCAATCACCTTCGATTATGCGGCTATGTGAACGGTATTATCTTGAAAAACATATGCTTGTGTTTAAAGAACTGGGGGCGTTAATGTTCGTAGATCGTCAGCCATCAGGCGTGGTCGTCGTTCTTGCTGAGTGTGGTCGTGTCGTTCTGCTGAGGTGGTCGTAACGTTCTGCTGAGGTGGTCGTGACGTTCTGCTGAGGGTCGTTCTGCTGAGGTGGTCGTGTATCGTTCTGCTTGAGGGTTGCGACGTTCTGGTTGAGGTGGTCGTGACGTTCCGCTGAGGAGGTCGTGACGTTCATTGTGTGGCCAGGTCGCTGTTCTGCTGAGGTGGTTGTGCGTCGTTCTGCCATGTCGTGGACGTTCTGCTGTGAAGTCGACGTTCGCTGCGGCCGTGACGTTCTGCTGAGGTCGCACGGTGTTCTGCCGATGCGGTCGTGACGTTCTGGCTGGAGGTGGTCGTGCCGAAGTTTCGCTGAGTGTGGCGGGTGACGGCGGTCGCTGTTTGCCGAGGTGGTCGTGTCGTTCTGCTGTGGAGGTGGTCGCCACGGCCGAGTGGTCGAGTCCCGCTGAGGGGGAAATGACGTCCTGCCAGGTCGTGACGTTCGGCTGAGGTGGTCGTCATGTTCTGCTGAGGTGGTTGTGTCGTTCTGTTGACGTGGTCGTGTCGTTCTGCTGACGCGGTCGTGTCGTCCTGCTCAGGTGGTCGTAACGTTCTGCTGAGGTGGTTGTGTCGGACGGCTGGAGGTGGTCGACAAGTTCTGCTGAGGGGTACGTGCTGTTCGGCTGAGCTGGTCGTGTCGTTCTGGTTGAGGTGGTCGTGACGTTCTGCTGAGGTGGTCGTGTCGTTCTTGGTTGAGGTGGTCGTGTCGTTCTGCTCAGGTGGTCGGTCGTTCTGCTGGAGGTGGTCGTGTCTTCTGGCTGGGTGGTTGTGGTTGCCCCTGGGGTGGTCGCAATTTTCTGTGTGGTTGTGTCACTCTGCTGACGTGGTCGTGTCGTTCTGGCTGAGGTGGTCGTGGACGTTTTGCTGAGGCGCAGTTGTGTCGTTTTGCTGACGTGGTCGTGTCGTTCTGCTGAGGTGGTCGTGACGTTCTGTTGAGGTGGTCGTGTCGTTCTGCTGATAGTGGTCGTGTCGTTCTGCTGAGGTGGTTTCGTGACGTTCTGCTGGAGTGTGGTTGTGACGTTCTGCTGAGGTGGTCGTGTCCGTTCTGCTGAGGTGGTTGTGACGGGCGTTGCAGCCGCCGGCGGAGGGACGACCTCCATGGAGAACTGGGACGACTTGGACCGCCGGTAACAGCGACAATGACCTGGTGGGCGCGCCTGACCTTGGCCGTTCCAGCCGGCGACGCCAACAACATCGACGACAGCACTGCCGATGGACGCCCGGCGCCGCCGGCAGAAGGCAGGGACGCCAAGGCCCTGGACCCACACCGCCCTCATCTTCCAACAGCCCGGCATTCTGGCAGGTGAGCCTCGCGGTCAGCCCGGCATCTGCTGGCGGGTGAGCCCTCCGCGGTCAGCCGCTCCGTGCATCCACGATGTCCTGTCTCAGCGCTCCCCACCCCGCCGTAATATCGGGCGGTAGTCTCAGCGGTCAGCTCCGGCATCTTGCCGCTGTGATCCGCGATGTCCTGTCTCAGCGTCCTTCACCTTTGCCGTGTGAGCATCCTGTCTCAGCCGCTGACCCCGCCATAGTACTCCTGTCCCAGCGTCCCCTCACCTTGTCGTTACATCCTGTCTCATGTATTAAATTTAAAAAGCGTCCCCCATCCCGCCGGGATCCGCGGTGTCCTGTCCCAGCGTCCCTCACCTTGTCGTAGTGTCCTGTCTCAGCGTTCCCCCACCTTGCCGGTGTGACCCACGATGTCCTGTCCCAGCGTCCCCCACCCCGCCATAATATCCTGTCCCAGCGTCCCCCACCTTGCCGTATTGTCTCTGTCCCAGCGTCCCACACCCCGCCGTACTATCCTGGCTCAGCGTTCCCCACCCTTACCGGTGTGTGACCTTACGATGTCCTGTCCCAGCGTCCCACACCCCCGCCAGAATATCCTGTCTCCAACGTCCCCACCTTGCCTCTGTGATCCTTCGGTGTCCTGTCCTAGCGTCTCGCTACCCCCTGCCTGGCTGGTTTGGTCTGCCAGCTTCAGCTCTGAGCCGACGTTTCCGCCGCGTTCCCACAGTCTCCGCCGCCAGTTTTGGTGTGTCAACATTCCTGTTCTTTTCTACTGTACTCGTCTTCCTCTGTTGCCGGCGCAAGGGAGTCGGAGGGTGCCCGGGAAGTGGGCGGCCAGCTGTGACCAGGTGAGTGCCCGGCACTGCGCTCGGGTGTCCGCCCTGGCCCAGTGACGGGTTGGACGTAGCTGCCGCAGACGGCGCTGGCCCCGCCTGGCTAAATGCGCCGCTGCGCCGGTGCGTGTGTACTGACTGCGTCTCACCCCTAGGACGTCCAGCTGCGAGGCCTGTGGTTCCGAGTGAGGGAGCAGTGTGCTCGAATCACAAAGTCATTCATTGCACATCTTTTGTCCGCCAACGCAGAAGTGTGTAACGAATCAGTCCTTTATACATCAAATATTTTCCTGGGATTTTTTTGCGGCACACTTATGTATTTCAACTGAAGCTGGCTTGCCCCCGGCGTGATACTGTTTCGTGACCGTGCACCGCACCGTCTGGCCCAGCTGACGCGAGGTGGTGCCAGCGTCGCGTGCCAAGTACAAGGTCGCGCTTCCGTGTGTTGGCGCTACGATCGGTGGTGGGCACAGGTGACCGGACTTGTCACCGGCGGGCGGAACCTCTCCGCCGTTTTAGGAGGGGCCCCGCCGTCTCCGGCGGTCCGGGCCAAGCTGCCTTCGGGCGGACGAACCCCGCCGTCTCAGGGGTGGGACGGACCCCGCCGTCTCAGGGGGCGGGAGCGGACCCTGTCGTCTAAGAGGGAGTGGGGCGGAGCCTGCCGTCTCAGGGGGGTGGGAGGTGGACCCGCCATCTCGGGGGGTGGGAGCGGACCCCGCCGTCTCAGGGGATGGGGAGCCGGACCCTGCCGTCTCAGGGGTTGGGGGCTGGCTGACCCCATCGTCTACGGGTGGGCGGAGGCTGTCTCAGGGAGTGGGAGCGTACCCTGTCGTCTAAGAGGGATGGGAGCGGACCCTGCCGTCTCAGGGTTGGGGGCTTGGCTGACCCCATCGTCTCTACGGGGTAGTGGGCGGAGGCTGCTGTCTCAGGGGAGTGGGATCGTACCCTGTCGTTTAAGAGGGTGGGGCGGAGCCTGCCGTTTCAGGGGTGGGGGCGGACCCCGCCGTCTCAGGGGGGCGCGGTTGCTGCTGGGCCGGCGCGGGCTCTTTGTGGGGGAGTTAGTTAGGGGGTGGAGGCTGCTGTCTCAGGGGAGTGGGGAGCGGACCCTGTCGTCTCAGGGGCGGACCCTGCCGTCTCAGGGGGGTTAGGGGCGGACCAAGCCGTCTCCAGTGGGGCCAGGTGCCGATGTCTCAGGTGGGACGGTGCTCCGAGGTCTCAGGTGGGACGGTGCTTCGAGTCTCAGGCGATGTTACCGTGTTACACCCCCTGGGCCGGATCTCAGATTGTCTGCCATGTAATGTCCCTCCTTCCGATCCTAGCAAAGGGTTCGTTGAGATCCGAAGTATTTAGAATCTGTCGGTGATCGTTGCAGTATCATATATTTTCCCGAAATTTTATTGAACGATTTTGACAAGGTCTTAGGCAGACACCTCGCCTCAGCATTGAGCTTCAACGTTTGCGAAATGTATTTGTTCGCATTTCCTGTTTCGTCTTTACACTCGCAACATTGCACTATAGCCATATTGTGACATTTGTGGCCCTGGGATTTGGTGATCCCCACTGTTTGTGCTACCCAAGAATACGGCTCCGTGGGCTTGAATTTCTGTCTCGATCTACATTTCCAGCCGAAGACTTCTCGCCGACAAGAACACGGTAGCAGCAGCCTTACCCTTTTCAACAATCTGCTTATCTGAAAGTCCCAAAATACAACACCAAAAATGGTCTTGTTTCTCATCCTCATCTTAAACACCAAATCGGCATTATTATGTCGTTGTCATGGAAACCATGGTTCCCCGGCTGAACAGTTTGCCCACGCTCCGGTCCCCAGTGTCGTCCTGCCGTTCCGTGACGTGCGTGTTTGGACCCGCTCTGACACCTCTCTCCCCTGCAGCGATTGTCGGCGGCGCAGTTGTGGGCCTTCTTTGTGCCATCCTTCTCGTGATGCTGATTGTCTACCGGATGAGGAAGAAGGACGAGGGGCTCGTATGCGCTGGACGAGCCCAAACGCTCACTCCACCGGCAACAGCTTACGCCAAGGACAACAACCGGGAGTTCTACGCGTAGGCTGGCGCCGTTGGTCTCTGGGAGGCGAGGGAAGGGCGGCGACGATCGGGCAGAGCGCCGCCGCCGCTCCACTGTACATACGCAGCTCTAACCGTGGCCAGTGCACGCGGTACACAGTCGAAACCAGACCAGTATGTTGTAACGGAGAGCAGGGAGATGACTTAATGCAGCTAACCTCGCTTACACCTGCAGCTCGGTGCGTGGGTGTCGACCTGGTGCGGCGCGGTGGGGGCGCCACCTTTGAGCAGCCGAGCGGAACTCGGCGGTAGTTGTCAGCACTGTTTCCCCGCCGGAGTATTGGCTGGCGGAGTGGTGAGTCTTAAACCCGTCGGCGTGGCTATTTATACGTTGCTTTAACCGCAATGGTCGTCTCTCTGTCTGCGCGCGTGTGAGCCGGTACGCTGGAGTGTCGTTGTTGTACGTGTGTGTTGGCGGGAGTGCGAGTGTCAGCGTCGGCCCGACGTGCCGGCAGGGCGTTAGCCTGCCGTATCAGGCGTGCCCGCCGCTGTGCCATAGCCGGGGCGACCCGCACGCTCACTGGACCGCCGGTGGCCGCCGCACGGGTCGCTAACTGTTATACTCGGCGGCGCCGCCGAGGCGTGTTCACTGGATTCTAGAGCGATGACGCATTATTTTATTCTGTTCGGAGCAGAGTTATGTTTCGTCTTGTGGCGACCTTGTCTTGGATCTTTGTTGACGTCAATGTTACGAGGCCGGAGCGGCAGGATTTCGTTATTCACCCGAGACTTTGTTGTTTCCTTGTCGTGCATGTCACAACGTTGTTGCGATTAAGCAGATCATCTCAACGTACAACCTGGCGGGCAGTACGGTTCTGCTTGCTTTTAAGCCATAGGGCTTGCTCCCGCGCCCTCCATGAACAACGTTGAAGATAGGAATGCCAGGTATAATTCAACAAGGACCCTGGAATAGTCAAATCGGCTTGAAAATGGCATAGAAGGTCCATTGAACTTTAGATTTCAAGGGAGCGAAAGTATCTGGGTGTTTTCGGAGCCAACTGCTTGTCTTTTTTACCGAGAAATCGGGCAGCCTAACCTCAAATTTTACCCTGGAGGGCGCTTTGGAACAGTCCCATAGATGTCGCCACGGCCACCTGGCCTGCCATATCTTAGGATCATGGAGCTCCTAGCTGCCATTGGATACTGTAATATAGTTTGTACCAAAGCGTCCAGAATACCATCACTTAGTTCTTCTACCCATACTCTGTGTCATGCTGTTACAGATGATGTTTCTTAAATGAGGCACCGTTTCCGGGTTGCAAATGCTGTCACCTGCTTTTTACCCATTATGTTGTAACTCATACTTTAGAGTACTGTAATTGTATTGTATTGAAAAGCATCTGTTGCAGTGAACAGCATCGCATTTAATGTACATTTTCGTGAAGCTTGCGCTGCGGAGCGCAGTGATGGAACCTCAGCTGCTCGCTAAAGTTAGTCATTGTCGAGAACATTCTCGGACCCAATACTGGCCAGATCCCAGATTTCCCCAACACATCCAGGTCACATTCGTTCCCACAGCATGGTTATTAATCCGAACCGCGTCAGAAGAAATACGAATAAATCAACAAAACTGGGAATCAAAATATAGATCCTGGTTTCCGAAATTATGTCGCCAGTCCACACTATGAACTGGTCCCGGGATTCATTCGGATACCCAACAGATTCAGTTCTGGATGTGAATTGACATTCGATGATGTATAACCCGTGTTTGCGCATATACTTCTCAGAAGCATATACTTAGAAGCATATACCACTCTAGAAGCATATATACTTCCTCAGAAGATACCAATCTCGAATTAAAGCCATTCACAGTCTTCCTATGCCACTATGAATATTTTTTGCAGGTAATGCTGACTTAACCCCGCGCCCTTGGTGGGCCACTGAGCCACCTTCACCCTAGGGGGGGCTGTTTGAACACCCCCTCGAATTCGGCCCCTATGCAGAATAACTGAAAAACGTGAGCGCTGGTGCACAAGTTTTTTATACAAATTCATGGAGAAACTTCGGTCACTTTTTGGCTCATTTCAATATTGAGGTCATGACCAGGTCAAAGAAGGTCGCAAATTGAGTAAAGTTTTAGGGCTCTAGCATTTGACACAGTTGAGTTAGAATCGTGTTTAGGCACCATTTGCTTCCTCTCGTCACGACAAATCGAATGATGTATAACATGACCTACTAGGTCTAAACACCAAAAATGTCTGGCCTCAGGTCAGATCAAGGTCACTTTTTAACCTAGTCATAGCCAATATGCATATCAATCGACTCGCAATAGCAATCCCAAACGCAATGATTGATCGAAAATAAAAGCTGTATCATCATTTCATGTAAAGTTATTGACCTATGTCGAAAACTGCTTAAGTAGCCTCAGATGACCTCTCAGAGGTCACAGGGTAAAAATTGCTACCTAAGCCTGGAATGGAACCTAGCATAGCGCAATTTGGAGAATATAAAGACATTCTCAGCTGTATCTACACAAATTCAGCTCAATTTCTGTTCTTCCATCTATTTCCAATGGAGAGGTCATGGTCCGTAATTGACCTTAGGTTATCGATATGTAATAATCCCCGAATATTTGTTATATAATTCAGTATAATCCTGTGTTTCCTGTGTTATAAGTTTCAATCGCGATGGATTCGCCCATTTATTACTTATGCCACCTTCAACACTTTTTGGAAGGTGAGGTCACTCGAGCGGCACTGGCGACCTGACCTGGGACTCTTTACCCAACCTTAACCCTCGCCCCACCGGGAGGCCATCGATGGCCCCTGAAGGTTTTTCCGGGATAGCCAGCGAAAACGACGAGGCGCAGCACCGCGGTTGAGAGCTCTACCTCTCACTGCATCATTTTCCCATCATCCCTGAAATTTTTTCCCCGGGGTCCCCAAGGTCAGGTCACCAGACGAGGTCAACCAAGGTCACCTCACTTCACCTTTAGGGCTCTGTAAGGCTACATTTCAAACTCGATCGATTTGAAACTCCCTACACTTCGCTTGACCCCTCCAGGGTCTACAGGTGTGTATATCCGGGATTTTTTCGATTTCGTGCCCTGAGGTCAGGTCACGAGGCGACCTCTCCCATTGGAAAAGCATGGGGAAAAGCTATTTCATGATATAAAAGCCACAAAAATGATTGCAAATACTCAGACTGCTCAGAACAACCTTTTTGGACACCCTTTCACGGATCCCAGGGGTCATATTTGCCCTTTCACTTTTCCAAGGTCATCCAAGGTTACCCGAGGTCAAAAACAGTATTTTGACAATAACTTTTGACCTAATTGAGCTAGAGCGATGAAACAAACACCATCGTGTTTGTCTTGTCACTGGCTTTCATTTGATATACGGCAAGGTCACTTTTTGTGACCTTCGTGACCTCAGGTCATATTAGGTCACGAGGGGACCTCTGGCGGTCAAACCACTGGCGGGAGGTCTTTACGTTCCACATAGGCGGGAAAAGTACTGGCAATTTTCTATCAAATGTACTTTACCAGGCCTCAATAGCTCTAATGAACATAAGAGTTATGCCCAGTTTTCTAATCATTGCATATTTGAGTGAAAATAGCCGATCTTGACCTAATTTGACCTCTGGAGGTCAAACCATTGACCTGAGCACTAAAACATGCGAAGTATTTCTCTACTAAATTCACGCGAGCTTTCTATTGCACTTTGCTGATTTGCGCTAACCCCCATATTTTCGGAGTGTTCAGAGGGGCCATCGATGCCCCCCGGTGGGGCGAAGGTGGTGCATGGACTTCGGTGGGGCGATGCGTTAACCCCTCGCCCCACCGGGGGGCCATCGATGGCCCCCTAAGGTTTTTCCGGGATAGCAGAAAAACGACGAGGCGCAGCACCGCGGTTGAGGGCTCTACCTCTCACTGCATCATTTTCCCATCATCCCTGAAATTTTTTACCCCGGGTCACCTCAAGGTCAGGTCACCAGACGAGGTCAACCAAGGTCACCTCACTTCACCTTTAGAGCTCTGTAAGAGCTACATTTCAAAGTCGATCGATTTGAAACTTCCTACACTTCATGACCCCTCCAGGGTCTACAAGGTGTATATCCGGGATTTTTCGATTTCGTGCCCTGAGGTCAGGTCACGAGGCGACCCTCTCCCATTGGAAAAGCATGGGGAAAAGCTATTTCATGATATAAAAGCCACAAAAATGATTGCAAATACTCAGACTGCTCAGAACAACCTTTTTGGACACCCTTTCACGGATCCCAGGGGTCATATTTGCCCTTTCACTTTTCCAAGGTCATCCCAAGGTCACCCGAGGTCAAAAACAGTATTTTGACAATAACTTTTGACCTAATTGAGCTAGAGCGATGAAACAAACACCATCGTGTTTGTCTTGTCACTGGCTTTCATTTGATATACGGCAAGGTCACTTTTTGACCTTTCGTGACCTCAGGTCATATTAGGTCACGAGGTGACCCTCTGGCGGTCAAACCACTGGCGGGAGGTCTTTACGTTCCACATAGCGGAAAAAGTACTGGCAATTTTCTATCAAATGTACTTTACCAGGCCTCAATGGCTCTAATGACATAAGAGTTATGCCCAGTTTGCTTAATCATTGCATATTTGAGTGAAAATAGCCGATCTTGACCTAATTTGACCTCTGGAGGTCAAACCATTGACCTGAGCACTAAAACATGCGAAGTAATTTCTTACTAAATTCACGCGAGCTTTCTATTGCACTTTGCTGATTTGGCCGCTAACCCCCATATTTTCGGAGTTAGAGGGGGGGCCATCGATGGCCCCCCCCGGTGGGGGCGAAGGTGGCGCCGGACCCCCCGGTGGGGCGGCGCGGGTTAAAGTTATGGGTAAAGTTGCGGAACTAATCAAGGATAAAGGTGTTGCCAAGTACGGTGGCGCTTAGCGCCGCCGTTTTTCGTGCCGTCTGAAAAACTCGAGGGGGTGTTCAAAGACCCCCTCCGGGACGAGGGTTAAGGGAACCCTGATCTGAAACGCGTCAATGTAGTCAAGAAAAATACTTGCACCGGACGCGTACGGGAAAGGGTAGGTACTACCAATAAGTGAGCATGTTAAAATTCCTAACACTGTCTTTCCCACTCTCCAGTTTTCCACGAATGAAAAAACCAACATCTCAACTCGTGCCCCCCCAACTTCGACGTAGTTCCTACGCCCCTGCTGCCGCCCCCTTGGCTACGCCCCTGGAGTGACCTAAGCGAGGCGGGCACCCCTGTGCTTCGTTTGTGGGACGCTAAACTTTGGCTTCTAAATTAACCCTTCATTGTGGGAGTTGCTCGTCCGGGTAGTGTGGTCGGAGTCTCCGTGACAAGTCCCTTAATGACTTTAGTGAGACTCCGATTCCAATCGCCGCACTGGGGACAACTTGGACAAGGTATATAATATAAAAATGCCTGCTCAACGTCCTCTAGAGGAGGGCGTCAGACGAACACCTGATGAACACCATGGCAGCAGCCAAGATGGGGAGCAGCTACTCCCATGGCGTTCATCTGATGTTCATAGCGTACAAGCTTTACAGTTTTACAACTTTACCTTTATGGGGACGTTCGCGAGATTCCTTTACGTACTTGGCTCTCTCATGACGTCACCCCTTTATCTGAGTAGCAATATGGTATCTGCTTGTTTTGCATGTTTTTCGGCGCGGTAACTGCTATCGTTGTTAGTACTTGGTGTTTCTATTGCTTTGGTAAATACGTACATACGTTCCACGCATATATTACCGGACCCAAAATAATACACTGTGTAGTGACACTGTGCAGTACATTGTGTGACCGCTGTACCTTATTGAATAGCATCTGTAGGTAAGGACCGTGTCACCGGACAAGCATATGATTTCAGGCAATTTCAGTGTCCTGCCTTCTATTAAATCGGTATACTACCTATAAGATACTGCCATCTTTGTTTCAGCCTGCCATTATATGCTACATGTGATCAAATTCAAATGCCTGGTCATTGCCTTTTATGGCTTTGTGAACCAGGTCCCCTCCCTGCTCTTGGAGGGACCAATGTTTCCATTGGAAAGCCTTAATGGAAAGCTGGACTATTTTTTATGTGTTATTATTCAAACTTTAAAATATTTTAGAGTGCTGAGGCCAGGAGCATAATTATGAATTGACAAGACATTGGATGGTTGGCCAGGTACCTAGTAACTGGTTTTTGACCAGGATTTTTTAGTTTAGCTAAATAAGCTCCACTTGCAAATTAAGTTGAAAATTGAGTAAAAATAACTCGTAAATGAGTGGAAAATTCTGTTTGCATTTTTCAGTGTTACCTGCACCCAGGATGCAGTTGTCACTCCACCCAGCATCCTGGGTTTTGAAATGCTGCTTGTATGAAGCTCAATTCGAGGTCTTGCTACACTTTGACTGAGAATTTTGGATTTTACTTATCATATTATACTGATTCTAATGAAGGGCTGTGCCTTAGACATACAATCCCAGTGTATTAGATCTGTTTGACACCTGGGATTTGAGGAGGCAGGGCATTAAACATCCTGTCAGCTGTTATTATTCATTAATTGTATTATAGGTGTGGTCAATCCTTATCAAAATAAGTTCTTAGAGCTGTGGCAGAGGGAACTTTTCCCAAAGGCTGTGGGTTTCTGCTACCAAAAGGCATAGGCCTTCTTGCCCCAGTGTGCAAAGTATGAAATTTTTACTAGATCTCATTGGTGTTACTGCCCTTGGAGACAGGGGAGTGATTGGTGCAAATTTTATCAACCCGGTGAGACTTTATGAGACTGGTTCGAGAAAGGTGACAATGAAAACATGAAAACCAAGCAAATAATGGCTTAATAGTCAGTAAAGATACAGGAGGGGGCCTGTGTAAAAAGTCCTCAATAAGCTAACTAATAAGAGGTAGCATTGTGCTGTATGGGTAGGGATGGGTGTATTTTTCTCCCTGGTATATTTTTCCCTGGAATCAAATTTTTGGTGGCTGGCAGTGCAAGAATTTTAGATTGGGTGGTGCAACTCGTCTGGCCTTGCTGCCATACTTTGCAGACTGGTTCTTGCCCATTGCCCTGTCTTGAGATAGAATTTTTCATTCACTGTTACTGTTTAGAAACTTGCTTGCAATGTCACAAAGCCTATTGCATGTGCCCTTTGGCTTCATAGATACTGTGAAACAAGGGGTTTTCTGCTGTTTGGTGACTCATTTTGATTCTCATGTGGTAGAGTGGCCTGAGTTTGTAGAGTGGCCCTTTTTGTTGCTCTTGTGTTAAAATGTAAGAAATTTGAAAGATATGGTTATATTATAAGTTATTATATTCTTTGAAGGTCATATCTGAAAACTTAATTCCCATAACAGGCCCATTGAGGGCTGCTAGGACCGATATGATGCAATGCTTGGGCACATAATGCTTGTATCACTAATTTAAAGACGCAATTTGACAATTTTGAGAAATAGCCTGTTTCTCATTTTTCTCAATGGAAGGCCAAACCCAAAATTTAATTTTACAAGGTAAAAAGATTCTCTTTTAATGCCATCATGATAAAATCATGTAGCCTGACCCTGGGGCACTGGTAAAATTGTATTTTATTGAAAGTTTCAAATATAACCACCAATATAGCACACCAAGTTTTTATTTAGGTTTTAATGATTCCAGGAAGCTATAATTTTATATGATTATCCTAGTTTATCTTGAAGATGTAGCTATTGGAAAAGTACCTAAAGATTTTCATTGGGCCCAAAAACTACTTTAGGCCATAACTAAAAAATCACCAGATGGATGTAGCTAAAAATATAACAGCATTAATCTGCGCCCTGGACAACTCCTGTGACAAATTTTCATCAAAATCTGTGATGTAGGGCGTTATTGCTTGGTCAATTTGTATTGGAATGCCGCAGCTGCTAAAGTTCGGTCACTCCTCCTACTTTCAAAGGTGTCATATGCGCTGAAACTCTGGCTTACTTTTGGTCATGGTGAGTTCATGGTGATGAAAGGTACCTTAATCTACTCCAAAGCAGACAGCTATTACATTTCTAACACTTTGAGTTGTGCCTTGGACAATTCTGTCATATTGTGGTCTTTTCAGGTGCAATAGAGAACTGCGCTGCTTAGTACCAGCCATGGCAGACGACGCGACCACCACCCGCAGTCCTGTCTTCTTCGACAAAGCCATGCTTCGCAGCCGGGAGGTGTTGGTAAAAGTCGGCGAGGTGGCTCTGCTGCTGTTCGGCATCATCTCGGCTCTCGCCGCCACCTATCCTATGGTCTACCCGGGCGGCTTGTTCTACCTCGTGGCCGGAGGCGGCCTGTCCAAGGGCGTGTGCCTGATCATTCTGTACGTGTCGCACTTGCGCGACAGGATCGTCGTCTCCCTGAAGTTCAACATCGTGGAGTTTGTGTTCTCGCTTCTGATGGTGGTCGTCTGTATAATCGTAGGTCCCTTCATGATTGCCGAGGGTAACAAGACCTACCTACAGGGTGCCTTCATGGCTGCTGGCGTTCTGATGGTGTTCGCCGCGGTTCTCTACTGCGTGGACGCTTTCTTTTTGTACCGCGCCTGGCGCAGCGGCCAGCTCTGTCCGGCCACCCGGACCAGCCAGAGTGTCACCAGAGTGCCGGGCACTCCTGACGCCTGAACAGCGCTGCCGCAGCACCTGCCTCCAGCACCTCCAGCAGCGGCTCACTTGCCGCCGATAGCAGCGGCAACCGCTAGCACTAGCGGCTGCCCGAGGCGTTGGAGGCGTTACTGTTTGTTCGAGATGGTGCCGAACTAGCATGCCGCTCGCCTGGACATCGCTACCCAGCCAGCACTCGCTAACTAATCGGCATAGCATCGTGGTTTCCCTGTGCGAGTCTGTGTCGCGTCCATGGTGTCGGATTCATAGATCTGATTGAAGGTTTCGCCCTTTTTCCGCCCTGCTTCTTCTCACGGCTGGGGTGTCTTCAAGAGGATCTTTTTCAGAGGAGGATTTCTTTGTGGAAGTGCCAACATTTGGCCGATGTTAATGACGCAATCGGATTTTGTTTTTAATATGTGATATTTTCCCGTGGTAGCTCTTGCTGCAGCGCCTCTGATAATTCTGGGGCTCAATGGAATCTTGTGGTCGTTTTTTATCCTAGCTGCATCATACTTTTTGCTCATTTTTGCCCTAAAACTGAAGTTAGCTGGCACAGTCTGTTTTAAATGATTCTACTAACAGGGGTCAGGGTGGTGTCCAAACAGCGGATGTAGATATGTTGATCCTGGAATTTTGTTGTCCATATTTTTGGGGGGTGTTTTTGGGCATCGTTGATATCTCGGATAGTAAATGAGAATCTCTTGGTTGATGTTGTTGACAGGTTTTGTAATCTTGTAAGGCCAATGCCCGTGTTGGTGTGCTGAGTAGTAGGTAGCTTGCTGACTGCTGCTGCTGGGAGGTGTTCGAACACCCTCTCCCCCGTCGGGTTGTCTCAGAGACGGTTGGTATACGGCGGCGGGGAGCTTCGCCGTATGCTAACCGGTATACTACTGTGTACCGTGGCACTAACTTGGTCCTGGCCACTAAAAGACAAAAAAATAGGCTCGGGTCATCTGAGTTCAGGTTACCAGCCCAGGTCAAGTGATATCACGTGTAAAGACCTCCAAAGTATTAGCAGTAAGAGTATGCTTAACCTATTAATCTGATATTGATATTGCATCAAATATGATATTGATATTTATCATACCACCGAGCACAAGTTGTAACAGTTTTAAATGGATGGCTTTCGGTCAGACACGTGCCATCGCCTTATCATACGAAAATGTGGGAAACACCGAAAAAGATACCTGAGGAAAAATGGTTTCGAAATTTTGATACCTTAGACCTCTACCAAACTCCATGTGTTGACATCTGTGAGGGCATTTTGGTTCAGTTTTATGGGTTTTCAGGCTCAGGCTAGAAGTTAGAGCCGAGAAACTGTCGCTGAACCTGTCACTTTATTTTATCTGGATGACCTGAATACTGGCCTGAGCCAAAAAGTGGCCGGAAATAGTTTCGCTATTATTTCTTGCTGGCTATCTGGCACTGTTTTCATTTTTGCTATCTTTCATGGAGGCAGAGATCTGGGGCGTGTACAAATTCCCCCTGGGGGCAAAGGAAGATTGGAGGCACGCTGGAAGCGGGGGCTAAGGTCTGCTATAAGGTTTTGTGTCTTTATTACCTGATGTTTAGCATCACACATCGATGTTTTAAAGCCATATGCTTGGAGGTACGCATGGCGTCTAAGGCAAAATGATTGTCTTTAAACAAAATGATACAGTATTCAGGGAATGTGGCGCGTTTACCATATGGTATGAACTGGGGTAGCCATGTGACAGCATAACGATGAGCCCTGGGATTGTTGTTTCGCTTGTTCCTTAGCTCACCACTGGAAGAGCGTGCGTTTAGAGCTGAGTGTGTCTTGTCCGTGGCCCCGCCATCGTCGAACGGCCGCTGCCAGCCGTTAGGTCCGTGGGGGAGGAGGGGGCGACTACCCGTGCGGCCTAAGTACGCTTATGAAGCGCCTTTGTCCCCGTGAAGTGTGAGTTTTGAGGAAAACAAAACATGAAGCCAAGGGGTTTTTCGGCATGTGTTATGCCATTGACAGTGACTGGTAGCTCAGTTTGAATCCCATGAAGGTGCCGTATTCCCTTCAAGACAGACCTCGCTTCAACACCCGCACTGGAGACGGGTCTGGCACCAACGCGCACTGGAAGGGGGGTCTGGTAGGCGCTCCCTCAGATGTCCAAAACCAAGAAGCTTAGAAAAATGTCTTTTCGGTTGTGGATGAGGACTATAATGGTCTACACGATAGCCAATTTTCATTGACCTGGGGTAATATATTGAAGGTTCAACAACCTCATAAAGGCCAAATCCTAGGGCCATGCTGGCACGTGACCTATATGGGGAAATGCCGTGATAAATGGGACAATGTCGGAATTGTACTGAAAACCGATCAAAGTCAAAGAAGAAAGATCCCTAAAAATTATAGCAATTTGGGGGTCAGGGTCATTTAAGGTAATTGAGGTATGAGGTAAGATATGATATATTTCCTTCAATGTACACTATAATTATCACTATAGCAGTCTATGGGCGGGAAATTAATAACTACCGTGATCTATGACATTTGATTTGTGACCTTAACCTTAACATTGGGTTATCTTGACTGTGACGTCATAGCATAATATCCGTCATACTGGGTGACGCTATTTGACCGGAAGTTCTTGAGTCAGTGACCTTGGAAAACTGATATGACCTTGAAATATTACAAATTTGACCTTGACCTTCATGTGAGGTAACCTTGACATATCATCTCGTTTATATGGCGTCATAACGTCACCAGTCGGGCTTCGATGCAGTTGAACTGCGCGCGATTGTTGTGATCTCAAAATATATGTCTGACTTTGAAAGCCTTTATGGAAAAATTCGTCGACGGATGTCCAAAATTATTTTACCAATTAACGTGTCCTTCAGTTTTCTTAAATTTAGCCAAGTGGCGTTTCCCCGGCTGTGAATAGTTCTGGCGGCCACCTTGGAAAAATAGGCGGGGGGCCTCCGAGCGCCCATCCCCTTCCAGTGCGCGTGTTAAACCAGAATGCTTGGCTAGTAGTGCGCACGGACTGTCTATAAAGCCATAACATAGTGGGTGGGCATAACGTTACCCTCATGTTTTGATGACTTTGGGCGACTGGGGTTTTGCTCCAAGATGTCTAGCATTCATCACTTGCTGTTAATTCGTTGCTAGCGCGACAGGAGGTCATTTGAGTGCTTGAGTCTCGTCGAATGTATGTGCCTATCTTCAGTACACTGCCACTTAGGCCACTTACACTTTTAAAGTGTATTGAAGTAAGTATATAATAATGGTAGGTGCAGTACGCGGTCATTTCCATGACTTTGAAATTAGTTGAACTATGAAAATGTATGATGTCGAGCTCTTCCTATCTGTGTTCGGGCAACTCGTGTGCGACAGTAAGCGCCAACCTTAAGTCCTCCAACATGAACAGGGTCCTCATTGTCACCATATCAGGCCTGGTCAGACTGAGTATACCTACACCAATTGATATATTGGTTATTGGGGCTCAGGGCACACCAACGCCTGCGTCAATATGGCGCCGTAATCGCACCAAGTAGTTTTTATGCTTTAGGAACCGCCGTTGTGGTCTTACCATGTAGTTCGTTTCTGGTGAACTGGTTCTCCCTATTCACGAAGGAGTTTGCGTAGATTGTTGGCATATGCCCGGGCTTATATGCTTCCGTTATGTACAAAATGTGTGCTGATGTTGTGCTTAGGTGCAGGTCACGGCATGATATAAGATAGTACGCTTGTGTAATGCCACTGGCTTTTGTTATTTTTTGTGGTTGATGCTAATCAGGTGCGTGTTGACTCCGGAGGAAGGGCTGCCAGTGGGAGTGTTTCTTTCACTCTGGCCTTCTGTTCAGTTGTGCCCATGTTACGTGAGTTTTCTATCACATACTAAAATCACGTCATCGAGGCCTCTGACATCGTCCGGGGTTTCATGATAAGTCACCCTTACGGATTGTTGGGTTAGCGTTTGATCCCGTCTACGATTGGTGCCATCTTTTTTTTTTTTAACCCAGACTACTACTTTCAGGGTGCTGTGGCTGTGTGTGTGGCTTTTGGAGGTGTTTATCGGGTGTGTGACAGCTGCAGGGGCAGGTGGCTGATTCTGGCGGGTGTCGTGCGCGTTAAGTGAGTAAATGTGGTATCTGGTGAGCACTGGCCAGTCCAGTCTGGTCAGGTGGCCCTGGCCGACCTCTCTTCCTGCTGCAGGTGTTCCGTGGTGTTCATTTTACCCTTCGCCACGCTGCGTCCAGGCACAGTACCTGTAGCCCGTGCTCTCAGTACAGAGTGGCGTACAACTGAGGCCGAGGCGTGCGCTGCTTCAGCGGGGCGACATTTGTACCCAGCCTTGCTTTTGCAATGATATGCGACTGAAATAAAGATTCCTTGCTGAACGGGACGCTTGTGTGACGCGACTTTAGCCGCCCGACGAACTTGTGCAGATCGTGCACCGTGGTCTCGACGAGTCATT
>JAOTON010000005.1:0-140411 GCA_034440635.1 Lepas anatifera
TCGGGAACAATTGATTTGAACCAACCAAGAACCTGAACCAGGCTGTGCCCCGCAAAAAACCGTGACCTGGTTTTGTATTTCATGTTTCCTGGCGTGCATACTGATTTTAAGCGAAATCAATCGTCCCAGATTTTGGTGATACGTTGTGTCCCATGTTAAAGTCGATGGCATTTAATGCATTACGCCAAAAATGATTTTTACGGCACATTTTGTGCTCTATCTCAGCAACACGATGCGATGGAGCAGAATAAAGACCAGTTTCGGGATGGTCTTGGCAAGGGCTTTCGAAGGATGTATGATTTAACGTGATTCGGTTATCAGGAGCGAATATCATTCTGTTGACATCAGGTTACGAAGGATTTGACGTTGATTTCAACAGGCTCTGGAGCCTGAACCAAGCAGTGCCCCGCAAAAAGCTGTGAACTGGTTTTGTATTTCATGTTTCCTGGCTTGCATACTGATTTTAAGCGAAATCAATGGTCCCTGATTTTGGCGATACGGTGTGTCCCACGTTAAAGTCGATGGCATTTAATGCATTACGCCAAAAACTGATTTTTACGGCACAATTTGTGCTCTATCTCAGCAACACGATGCAATAGACCAAGATAAAGACCAGTTTTGGGATGGTCTTGGCAAGGGCTTTCAAATGATGTATGATTTAACGTGATTCGGTTATCAGGGAGCGAATATCATTCTGTTGACCTCAGGTTACGAAGTATTTGACGTTGACTTCAACAGGCTCTGGAGCCTGAACCAAGCTGTGCCCCGCAAAAAGCCGTGATCTGGTTTTGTATTTCATGTTTCCTGGAGTGCATACTGATTTTAAGCGAAATCAATTGTCCCCGATTTTGGTGATACGTTGGGTCCCGTGTTAAAGTCAATGGCATTTAATGCATGACGGCAAAAACTGATTTTTACGGCACATTTTGTGCTCTCTCTCAAAAACACGACGCGATAGAACAAAATAAATACCAGTTTCGGGATGGTCTCGGCAAGGGCGTTCAAAGGATGTATGATTTAGCGTGATTCAATTAACAGGAGCGAATATCATTCTGTTGACCTCAGGATACGAAGGATTTGACGTTGACTTCAACAGGCTCTGGAGCCTGAACCAAGCTGTGCCCCGCAAAAAGCCGTGAACTGGTTTTGTATTTCATGTTTCCTGGCTTGCATACTGATTTTAAGCGAGACCAATTGTCCCCGATTTTGGCGATACGTTGGGTCCAATGTAAAAATCAATGGCATTTAATGCATTAGGGCAAACACTGATTTTTTACGGCCCTTTTGTGCTCTATCTCAGCAACACGACGCGATAGAGCAAAATAAAGACCAGTTTCGGGTTGGTCTCGGCAAGGACTTTCGAATGATGTATGATTCTAGGCGATTATAAAAATTTTGAATATAAATCTGAATATCGAATATCGAACTCCTGCTGTTTTCACAGACATAGCTTATTCGTCCGTGCGCTCGTGCGTTGGCGCGAGATCGGAATACGGCTCCGAGGACACACAAACAGCGGCCGCGTGGAGTGGCGAGCGCGGTGTTCGTGCCTCAGAGTTAATTTCTGTGTTCACGGGCCAGTCGTACAGGTGGTGTTAGACCGATTTATGCTGACCTTGATTTCGGTCGCAGGAGTCATTCTTGATACCCCAGCCTGGTTTGGGTGAATATTGTCTGGCTGGTTAGTAACATACCTATTTCTGATGCTTTTTTTAAACATCGGAAAAAATGGGGGGGGCGGGTTGAGTTAAGGGGAACTTGCTCAGTTTGCCCCCCCTGAATTGGCCAGTGGGTTGAGTGAGAGGTTATCATCTCCCATCGATCTTTCTTAAAGGGAATGTGACACCTTGGTCGAATCCTGGAATTTAGTGTTATTAGGCGTACTTTTAGTGAAAAATAATGAAACCATTCACGATTTCTCTGAAAAATGTACAATAAGCTCAATATTTGGTTTTTAAAAATACTCCTCTAGAAAAAGAAATAAATATCAGCCTGTGGATGATGTCACGATCTGGCAACCACTACCATACTTGAAACGCTTCAAGGGCTTCGATTGGCTGATGCTCATCGTGACGTCAGCATATGTCGTCACACCAGTAGTTCACAACAGTGGCCACCGGCGACGGGGGCTGAGAGGGGCTGGTGTCAGGTAGGTTTTAGCTTTTTTCTACGGAAATATCGAGTTCCAAGACAAATGAAATATGGAGTACCGGGTTTTCCGACCTGCTTTACAACTTGGCTATCTCAGTTAAAATCACGTTGTGAAGGTGCCACATTCCCTTTAAATAATGGACAGACGTCTGAAAAAAACTAGTGGAAGTGGTCCTCCCATTACCACCGGGTGTAAAAATCGTGTTCTTTGCCGTCTTTTACCTGTCGGTAAGTTTCTGGTTTCGATTCTTACATCCCGTTAGCAAATTCATAAAGAAAGGAATCGTTCGCTGGACTACTTCTGTGCGATTGACCCACTGAAGTTTTATGCGGAGGAGACCATAACGGCAGGGGCGTGCCAAAGGGGTGAGGGGAGGTCTGGGAGCCCCCACCCCACTCTTGGCCGGAAATACCATTGAAAATTCTTAATTAAAGCGGGCGTAGGGCTTTCAAGGGGTTCACTATTGGCTCGGCCCCCCACTAGAAAATCCGAAGCGACGCCCTTACATAATGGAGCTTCCGGTGGAGTAATACAGCAAATGACGTTACATTAACGCGGCGTTTCGTCCGGAGGAGTTTCATCTCCCTCCTCCCCCTCTCTCTCTCTCGCTCGCTCTTGAATACTCAGGTTCCCTCCTCCTGGATAGTTTATATTTTGTACAAAATGTATCCATGCCAATCTCTGTGTCCATAATTTGGTGCCCTCGGAAAACTAAATCAGATAATAGTGTTGACGTGTATCCTGCCTTCCCTCAGTCTGCATTTTCTGATGGCCGAGTTGACGACGATTGTTGGCATGCGCGATACTAACTCGCGATGATACTAACTCGCGTGATACTAACAAGCGTGTTAGTGATTGGGAGAAATTACCCGCGGGGCGGAGGAATTACACACGTTGCCCGAGTCTTGTAATGGCAAGATAACAGGATTTACAGAGGTGCCAACGACATTATTGCGACGAACAGCACTTCTTCTTAACCCGCGCCCCACCGGGGTCCGGCGCCACCTTCACCCCACGGGGGCCATCGATGGCCCCCCTCTAACTCCGAAAATATGGACGTTAGCGCAAATCTGCAAAGTGCAATAGAAAGCTCGCGTGAATTCAGTAAGAAATTACTTCGCATGTTTTAGTGCTCAGGTCAATGGTTTGACCTCCAGAGGTCAAATTAGGTCAAGATCGGCTATTTTCACTCAAATATGCAATGATTAAGCAAACTGGGCATAACTCTTATGTCATTAGAGCTATTGAGGCCTGGTAAAGTACATTTGATAGCAAATTGCCAGTACTTTTTCCGCTATGTGGAACGTAAAGACCTCCCGCCAGTGGTTTGACCTCCAGAGGTCACCTCGTGACCTAATATGACCTGAGGTCACGAAAGGTCAAAAAGTGACCTTGCCGTATATCAAATGAAAGCCAGTGACAAGAAAAACACGATGGTGTTTGTTTCACCGCTCTAGCTCAATTAGGTCAAAAGTTATTGTCAAAATACTGTTTTTGACCTCTGGTGACCTTGGATGACCTTGGAAAAGTCAAAGGGCAAATATGACCCCTGGGATCCGTGAAAGGGTGTCCAAAAACGTTGTTCTGAGCAGTCTGAGTATTTGCAATCATTTTTGTGGCTTTTATATCATGAAATAGCTTTTCCCCATGCTTTTCCAATGGGAGAGGTCGCCTCGTGACCTGACCTCAGGGCACGAAATCGAAAAATCCCGGATATACACCTTGTAGACCCTGGAGGGGTCATGAAGTGTAGGAAGTTTCAAATCGATCGACTTTGAAATGTAGCTCTTACAGAGCTCTAAAGGTGAAGTGAGGTGACCTTGGTTGACCTCGTCTGGTGACCTGACCTTGGGTGACCCGGGGTAAAAAATTTCAGGGATGATGGGAAAATGATGCAGTGAGAGGTAGAGCCCTCAACCGCGGTGCTGCGCCTCGTCGTTTTCCTGCTATCCCGGAAAAACCTTAGGGGGCCATCGATGGCCCCCCGGTGGGGCGAGGGTTAATACACAAGCCGCCTAGTACGACAAAACTTAGCTGGTATTTTGGTTTAATATCCCCCAGCAGAACTGCCGTGTGCATCAGGATCTCCGCAGTGTTGAGTCTCCTCCGAGGGCTCTCCATCGCTCTCATTTACCGTTATGCCAGTGTCAGTGCCTTGCCGCTTTGTCATTTGCTCTTCTGTGCCCTTTCTGGCCAGGTCCTGTTATTACGGGCCAATTGCTGGCGGAAAACCTGCCATAGATATGGCGGTGATGGCGAGGGCGCAGACTCATAGGCAAGCCTAACTCGCCTGCACACAGTGATGGAGCAAAATGAAACTTAAATTAAGTCTGCTCAATCGGACTCTTGTACATCTTGTACCCTGGGACCTGTGAAATCCCAGGGGGAGGGGGGGGTTCTGTCTTATTCTTAACCGGGCTTTGCTGCTCGGCATTTGCTTGCCAACAAACTGGAGGACTATTTGTGGTCCCCCGACCTTGCAGATTTTTGCTAACTGGGTACCCGTTCAGCCTGAACGCCACGTTAGCCCATCAGTTCAATATACCAATCTAACTAAGCCAATCAGTTTTAAAGTGGTGTTGAAAATGACCATTATCTGCCAGGTTATTTTTTATTTTAGACCTGAATTAATATTAAAAGAAAAGACACAATAAAAGGAGCTTTCGACGTCAAGTCATCCTCAGCTATGATAGCTGAGGATGACTTGACGTCGAAAGCTCCTATTATTGTGTTTATTCTTTTAATATTAATTAAGGTCTAAAAAAGTTGGCAGATAATGGTCATTTTCAACACAACTTTAAAACTCATAATAATGTTTGATGTGGTGACTTTAATTTTGTTATAGACCCAGGAAAAGATTCTCATAACTACACGCGAGAGTACAATATAAACGCAAAACGTAGGTTCTTGGAGTTTGCACAAGAAAATTGTTTAGTGGATATTTGGCGAAACAAAAATCTAGAACAACATAAGTATACTTGGAGAAAATATATCCCTTTCAAAAGTGCCAGGCTAGATATGTTTTTTTATTAATCAGGAGCTAATGACCTGTGTACAAGATGTGCAAATAAAACCAAGTTATCGAACAGACCACATGATAGTTTTGAAAATTAAAAATGAGGAAAAGCAACGTGGTCCTGGTATATGGAAGTTTAATGAGTCCGTCTTATGTGATGCTGAATACGTAAACCTTGTAAAAGACTGTATAAAAATTACTGTGCTAGAATATTCAGTGCCCGTTTATGATGATCACTTCGCCACTAACGTTGAAAATTTCCCAATCATTCAGTTTCGAATTGATGACAGTTTATTCTACGAAACACTTCTCATGCTTATACGTGGGGAGACCGTTCGATATTGCAAGAGGAAGGCGCGTAAAAACCGGATGTTGGAGAAAGACTTACTGAAAAAGTGGACATTGCTCATGAAAATATTATGAAAATGCATTCCCGTGAAAACATCGAGCTATTGAGAACAGCCGAACGTGACCTCGAAGAGCACAGAAAACCTTATATAGATGGGCTAATTGTACATTCCCGTGCGCGATGGCATGAAGAAGGAGAGAAAAACTTAAAATATTTTCTTGCTCTAGAAAAACGTAACATGATTCGAAAGTCTGTTAAATATATTCAAGAAGGGGACAGGAAAATAACTAAATCGGACGAAGTATTATCGCTCTTTACACAAGGGCTTCAGGGTAAATACGCAGAACACAACGAAAACGATGTGGATATTAGTTTCATTCGTAAGAACTTGATAACAAAGCTGAATGAAACTGAAAAACGAAATCTAGATAAACCAATAAGTATTGAAGAGTTAACATTAGCCCTGGAATCAATGAAGAAGGGAAAAACTCCCAGCAGTAATGGGTTCCCTGTCGAATTTTTCCGATGTTTTTGGAAAGAATTAGGAGTGTTTTTGCACCGTGCTTTCAAGAAATGTATTTTAAATGAAACAAACCTGATGACTCATAACTCATAAGGAAGGCATAATTACAATGATTCCTAAAACAGGAAATCAGAAAATTCTTTGAAGGGCTGGCGTCCAATCTCCTTGCTCAACGTCGACTTCAAAATTGTATCGACAGTAATTGCTAATAGGCTGAAGAAAGTATTGGACAGACTCATAACACCATCTCAATCTGCGTACATGAGTGGCAGATTTATAGGTGAAAACAGCCGTCTAATTTATGATGCGTTAGAAATTGTAAACAAGCGAAATTTAAAGGGCATACTGATGGCTGCGGACTTTGAGGCTGCATTCGAGACCGTGTCTTGGCCTTTTTGACAGCCATCTTGAAAGAATTGAACTTCGGGCCAGACTTTATAAAACTGATCACAGTACAATATCTGAATTCCCATAACTATGCCCGCATTTTAATGAACGTTTTTTTGGGAGAGAAAATATTTTTGCACCGTGGGATCCGTCAGGGAGACCCTACCTCTGGGTACTTATTTATCTTGTCCGTCCCCGTGTTAGGGAATCAAATAGAACAATCACAAAATTTGACAGGTATCAAGCTAGCCCCCCGACCTGGAAATACGAATCAGCCAATATGCGGATGATACAATTCTCTTCCTAGAAGGCTCGGATCAGTCTATTAGAGGGGCTATTGGCGAGCTTTCTGAATTCTCAAAGTATTCTGGTTTAAAGTTAAATTGGGAAAAAACAAGTTGTATGCCAATTGGATCCATGGACCAAAAAGAACTTAAACAGCAGTACAATTTCAAATGGGTGGACCAGATACGGATTCTTGGCATTACTTACTCTCGTACTAACTGCAACATTAGTGAACTCAATCTAGACAAAAAGTTGCCAGCTTTAGAGAAAGAAATCAAATAATGGAAAAAACGTCATCTAACACCTATTGGGAAAATCACTGTGATTAAAGCATTGCTCCTTTCAAAGCTTGTCCATCTTCTAACAGCGTTAACAAATCCATCTACGAAGTATGTGAAAAAGATTGAGCACCTTTGTTTAAGTTCCTTTTGGAGTGGTAAGCCGGACCAAGTTAAACGTTCGAAAATCATCCAGCAATATTCAGCCGACGGTCTTCAGATGGTGGATATAAGCGCGTTTATATGCAGTCTCAAACTGTCCTGACTACCGAGAGCCATAGAATCATCTGCAGACTGGGTCGGAGTTGCAAAAATTTCATTTCCAGAACCATCAAAATTGTTAACCTACGGAAAGATAAAATTAATGCAAATTAAGAATCAAGTTCAAAACCAATTTTGGGTAGATGTGCTTCAGTCGTTAATTCATTTTAATAATACGTACCACCCGGTGCCCAAAGAAATGCTTACCGAAACAATATGGTACTCTGATCTAACTAGATATAAAAATCATGTGTCAAAGAATGGGACGAAAAGGGGCTGATATTTATAGGAGATTTGATCAATCCAGAAAATGGCAATCTGCTCACTCGAGAAGAAATTAAACGTCATTACCGAATCTTTAGGACATTTTTGTGCTACGAGACATTAACTAGAAGTCTACCAAATGAAGTGCGCCACTCTGGCATGCAAGTTGCATTCGAAAGACTAAATATCCCGCAGCGGCTAAAAATTTTCACTCAGCAACGTAATTTGAACCGTTTTTGCTATAGACAGTTTGCCATCTCCAAAGGTACAAAAAGTAATAATAATTCAATTCATCGAAAATGGCAAAGGGATATTGGGTTCTATAAACCTGGAACATTGTTAGATCTAAAACAGCCGACAAAAGAACCGTATCTGTTATATTTCCACTACCGTATAACAAATAGAATAACCACAACTAACCGTTTTTTGCACACGATAGCTTTATCCACGACATACTCTTGTACCCTCTGTTCTGAAAGCATTGAGACAATAACTCACTTGTTTTGGAATTGTCGAATCGTTCAAAAATTTATTAAAGATATTCAAATCAAGCTGGAACACAGCTTTCAAATGACACTTCCAATAACTGAACAATCTTGGTTCTTCCTACAACAACTAGATCCGATCCAAAAACTAATAGTAACATTAGCAAAATCTATCATATATAAAGCTCGTAACATCGGAATTAAACCTGAAGTGCCCCATTTTACTCATGCACTGAAAATGGAGGCAAAAAAAGAACAAAATATCAGTAGAATGAGAAACACCTTGGATGCATTTGATGAAAAATGGAGCAGGCTTAGTGGAATCGTGGAACGCCAGGAACTTCATAGCCGGCCTTTTTGAACTGAACGCAAATTCGTAGGGTGCTGACAGCCTGCCCATATACTGTGTGGATTTGTGCAGTACATGTGTGAATGTGTTCGCCATTTGAGATGATGAGCGAGGTGGTAACTGAGAAGCCCAGTGCAAGTGGTGGTTGAGAAATGTGACGACTAACGGAATATATGCACTGGCAATGTTGAAGTAACAAATAAACAATGAATAAACTCATAATAATAATGCTGCTGCCAACACTGCTCCGCCTACTTGCTAGGCCAATCAGTGTTTTCTTGCATATCTTTTGTGTTATAGGCAGGCATTAACGGTGTCACGTGTACACTGTGAGTACTAGTATGCTTTACGGAAAACAATATATCTCTATGCTCCCAAAGTATTATTTTTTCGAAATCTTCTCAATTCGGTTGCGCTTTTCTTCCCATCCCTTCGCAAATTTCAAGGGCTAAAATCGTCCGTTTCAAAGCCTCTTCCAACCAAGAATCTGTCCGACACGGACTGTGACCCGAAAACAGCACGGGATATGGCTCTATCGAGATCCGGTCATGGCGTCTTGAACCTGTTGGAATACACGATGGTAACTTGTTCGAAGATGCCTGCCGGGGACCGCTCACACCCGGTTGGAAATACTCCGAAACAGAACGGCCGGTGCGCTTATGCACGTTTATTTCTGCTCTGAAACGAATCTTTCGACGAGGTGCGTGAAACTTGCGCACTGTTCTGTTTTAACGAGATGAGGATTGATGATTCCTGACGTATATCCCAACTATTGCCTTTCCGGGGAAAATAGTCGAATAGAAGCAAAACCATTGATCAAACTTGTATTATCCCAAAATTTATATTAAAGGGAACGTGGCACCTTGGTCGAATCCTGGAATTTAGTGCAATTAGGCGTACTTTTATCCGAAAATAATGAAACCACTCATGATTTCTCTGAAAAATGTACAATAAGCTCAATATTTTGATTTTTAAAATACTCCTCTAGGAAAAGAAATAAATATCTGCCTGTGGATGATGTCATGATCTGGCAACCACTACCATACTCGGAAAGCTTCAAGGGCTTCGATTGGCTGATACTCATCGTGACGTCAGCATATGTCGTCACACCAACAGCCATGACAACTGTGGCCTGCTGCTAGGGGTACATGAGGGGTACATTACAGGTAGGTTTTAGTTTTTTTTCTACGGAAATCTCGAGTTCCAAGACAAATGATATATTGAGTACCGGGTTTTCCGACTTACTTTACAACTTGGCTATCTCAGTTAAAATCACGTTATGAAGGTGCCACCTTCCCTTTAACCCCTCAGTTTTGTAATCCCTCAATCCATCAAATTTATATTTATCCCTCACACAAACTTTTATTTATTTGAACTACAAACACATACAAACTAGTATTGTGTTTTTCAGTTCGCAGCAAAATCACAACAGGAATGGGCTATTTTATCAGAAAAAAACGCCAGAAAAGCAGCATTTCCCATTTCTTTGATATCTAGCTACGAGCTAAATTTGATGCAACTATCAGATTGGCAAAGTCTTGCTAGCCCTTTAAGATCCTTCAAGTAGGCAATTGATGATTATAATTATCGGTCTTAGTGAGAACTGCGACCCTGAGTTAAGGCCCGACTTCGATCGAAGCTATGATCGATAATTTTTTTGTCATATTCTTATCATCTTTATCATAAATATCATCTATCTATCAACTATGCAGATTCTGATGAAGGACTGTGCCTGAATATATCATTACACTGAATTTACTAAATTTTGCATCCAGGACTCGAACAGACAAGCAAATTAACAACTTATCAACTTAATTACATAAATATAAAGGACCTCTTCCACTAGTGAAAATGATACCAACCCGCTCGCTGACGAAGGCTGATAAAATATAGCCGATAGTTCCGAACTTTTTTCATGTTCACTAGTGGAGAAGTCCTTTATATCTATGTCATTCATTCACATCCACTTATCATGTCACTTCGATTATCAACTTAAATCGTGTCTCTCTGGTTGATTCGCAGTCTCTTCAGTATCACATCTCCCTCGACGCTTCCTATTCCTTCTTCCCCTCACTTTCCCCACTGTCACTTTTCTGAGGCTTTTGCTTTTTACTCGGGCTTGTGTCCTTGTTCGATCTCTGATGTATCGTGCGGTGCCTGTCACCGGACTTTAGCGCGGACGTTTTAATCGTTAACACTTCCTTGCTTGATGAGAGTCTTCCTGTCGAGTATGTTTAATTCTACTCGTATGTGCCTGTGCAATACATGTCATGGCTATGAAATCATGTTCCTCTGTCCAGCACTACGCATAGAATGAAAACGACTGAAGACTGGGCGCCCCCTGAAACGATCATGGCGCCCCTGCAGCGTTGCTTCCCACCCTTCCCCAGGGTGCGAAAATCGGCGCCCCTGCGATCGCATTTGGCGCCCACGCCCACCGGAGAGGTTTTGCCGCAAAAAAAACGGTGCTCCCCAGGTCCAGGTGACGCCCTCCGACCATGTCCCCCCTACAAAGGAAATCCTGAATCCGCCCATTGCACTGCAAAATTGCATCATTGGTTCTTTGGAACCCTGTTATTCCTACTTCTAATGTATCTGTTCTGGCACCTCAGACCGTATCTCATTTTAGGCTCAGGTCATGGAATCATCCAGGGTCTAGCTCTAACCGAAATCTTGCGCACCGTGTTCTTCCGCTTCTATGCTCTGTCCCTGCTCGGTAGCATCAGACGCGCAGCTTGTCGATATCTGCCGCTCAAAGCCTGTCCTTCCCTGGAACAGCTCAGACGGCAGAAGAACAGCAGCACCTCCAGAGCTGACTACTTGACTGGACATTAAACAGCGGCCCTCATCCGGTGATAATGCTCCAGCATACGTTTTGTTTTGGTTTTCTACGTGAGCCCTGGAGCGAATTTTGACATCACCGCTAACAGGGACCAATTAGAGTAAGGTGCTGTCGAGTGGGCCGGGTGCCAGGCTCCGACGCCTCGCCTTCATTACTCACACTTAGAGGACGGAGGAATTCGACACGCAGCTCACCTCGCCCTCCACGGTCGCTTAGAAACGCCGCAGGGCGACTGCGGCTTCATTGTCTCCGGTGTGTACTCCTTGCCACGTGCTTCCATTTTTTAATAATCTGAAGTTTCCGCTGAGGATGTCCTTAAATTGTTCAGCACGTGCAGAAGGGACCCGACAAACGGGCATGTCTTCAATGAGAGACAAATAATTAATGAGCATTAGTAATCGTAGAGCAGGAGGGAGGCATTCAGATCACGGGCCGAATTAGAAGATACTGGTAGATAGTTTCACACTACGTTTTTTTTTAAACGCATGGAACATAAATACTTGCCTAGCCCCGAATATCACTTTATTTTGTGAGCCACTGCAACAAGACGATTATCTGGACCTTTTTGGCGCTCCGGTGTCTGCGATCATTTCGCGCCCAACTATACAGTGACGAAAACAATGGCAATTTGCAAACAGCCTTCCAGTGTCTAACACGACGCAGCGACTGTAAACACGGAGGGCGCTCGTCAGGAGCTGGGCCGGCTGGGTATTCTGGATATTTCCCGAGGACCGGCCGCTTTTGCGCGCGTCTCGCATTGCTACCCGTGGCACCATCCGTCGCAGCCGCCTCTTAACTCTGGCGCCCTGACGAGTGGCAAATGCCTCGATTGACAACCGCGACAGATTTGGCGCGCCCGCCAACACTAAGCCAGGGTCAAAGTGTACCCAGCCGCCGGCGAGGAGTTGGAGCGACAAGAAGGGCGGTCGTGTTTGCGGACTGGTTCAGGGACAGCGCCGAGGGTGAATTTCCAACACGGGACATCTCTGTCACCGCTCTGGCAAAAATGAACTGTGACGCGCACAACCCTGGCCGGCCGCCAGCCGCGTCAAAGGCACGTCACTACCGACACACCGCAAATCACATCGCAAAGGGTGAGTCAGGGAGAGGGGCGGCAGGCCGATCCGTCAGCGGCCGGCCTCGGCTTCCGCACGTGCCAGGGACGCCGGCGGGCGCGGCGCCGCGAGGACGCCAGGACGCCGGCAGCACCCGAGCCGGCCCATCCGAGACCGCCGCGAATAGCCGGCAGCGCCGCACCCGCCAAAGAAACGGCCGGACAGCGCTGTATTCTTGGATAGCGGTCAATATTGATGCTGGCCCCTACCACCACCGCCTCTTCCCAGCGGTCCATAAATCGCGAAATCCAACATCAAAGTGCACGGCTATAAATTGCCTGAGCCGCTTTCTGCATTGCTATAAATTGCGCAGACCAGTTTCAATTCCAGAACAGTTTGTATGTTTCAATGTCGATTCTGCCAGCTCACACTGCCCCATGGGAAGCGGAATCGTGTGCCGCCGCTTCCGAGGAATCTCAAACACAGTTCTTCGTGAACTTGCAAGGGGGTAAGTGTCCTACCGCGCACATGGGCCATCCCAGACGCATGCCCCTTACAAAGCAGACTGTTTATAAATACAAGGATAAAAATACACAACAATCATAGTCACCATTGGTAATCAAACTCATTCGCACTGGAAACATACCAAAGAAAAGTCAACTAAGGAAAAGAACACAGCTGTTATCGTGTTTTGGATTTGGAATCGTCGGCAGGTTCATACCCTTCGTTTTGTATCTTGTCCTTGAATTTCAAGTAGCTCCGCTTCCGGTCAAAGTGCTTGACCTGAAACAACAGAAGAGGGCGTGTTAGGGTGGGACTGGTTAGAAACAGGAGCAGCTTACATTATTTGGCCAAGCCGTCATAGTTGGAATGATCTGTGAGGTTCATTCAGCAAACATGTGAATGCAGCTTAGGTTGGAGGACAGCTGTCGACCCTTCTCCACAATCTTTTTTATAATGTTTGTCTCTCGTGGAAACGTCCTCCAATAACACTGTCAACTGATACTTTGTGAACACCTGCAAACTTGACAAGGAAACTGAGGATTTCAATGTGACCTGCATGGAGATGTGAACACGGCCTAAATACAAGCTTTGGAAGTCAAAATGGTGTCATCCGACTAATTCAATACAAGTGAAAACGGGGGTACAAAGGGCATTTGTCCTGCATACATTCAGGAGTTCCGCAGTATTTCGAGGCGAGTACCAGGAGCGTAATTCACAAGCATACTTGGTTCGTCCCCGCCTTTACTCATTCGTTGGAAAATGGCTGATGCATCAGTTCAAGCGACTTTTACAGACAATCCAACACATCTTTACAATCACTCAGGCACGCCTATCTTACATAGTACACATTGATAATCAAACCAATCTTTACAATCACTCAGGCACGCCTATCTCACATACACATTGATAATCAAACCAATCTTTACAATAGGCACGCCTATCTCACATACACATTGATAATCAAACCAATCTTTACAATCACTCAGGCACGCCTATCTCACATACACATTGCTAACACTGGTCAACAAAATTTAACTTTTGTCGTGGATCCAATACAAAAATAGTCCGTTTCTACGGTAATTTGTGGCGCTGAACACGAATCTGGCAGCAGAAATACCGTATCAGATCAGAATTTTGAGATCCAGTATGTCTGTGTGTCGTCTTTGTGCAAGCCTTCTTGGGATGAGTGACATTGACAGTGCAAAACCCACGAGGTCTAGGAAAATGAACGTTTAAGTGTTCGTGGAGGCTAGGGTATTCTACCTTAAACCCGATTTTCATAGACCTAGGTTAATATATTCAAGGTAAAACGAGGCCATATAGGTCAATTTCTGTATGTGCAGGGTAGCTATTGGGAAATGCCGTGATTATGCGATGAGAAGCCGGATATGGGGAGAAAGTGGCCTAAAGTAACAGAGGAAAGGTCTGAGGCAATGTTCTCTAAAACTTTTAGGCCAAGGTCGTTCAAGGCCATTGACCTTTGACGTCAAAATATTACATTTTGCCTATAACGTGTACTGCAACTAGCACTATGGCAACCGTCGGGCGGAAAATAAGGTTTGACCTTGACCCACGACCTTTGTCTTGAACCTGCGACTTTGAGCTCAAGATTGAGTGACCTAGCGTATGACGTCATAACATAATATACGTCATATTAGGCGGCATCATCCGACCAAAGGCACTAGGGTCAATGACCTTGAAATGGTGGTATGACCTTGACCTGTGCCTTTTTACTTAGACTCGACCTTCAAGGGAGATGACTCTGACATAAAATCCTCATCATATAATGTTGCAACGTCACCTCTCGGTCTACAATACCGGCGATCTTATGCGACCGGGCGCAAACCTTGTTCAATGTACAATGCTCATGCACTTGAATGCGAGGTAGTCTTTCGTTGCAATAAATTCACATGTATATTGATAAGCTGCATTATCTGGGTGCAGATAATCCGGATTCTCGACATCCTTGATCTATATTTTTCCACAAAAGGCTAGGCTGATGGCAGTGTGTGGAAAGTGTAGGGGCTATGCAACAGGTATGCTCTGGAGAAGAAACCAGGTCCGATGGCAAAAAACGGTTACTAAATTTGAAATCAGCGGTTTCGAAATAGGCAGAAACAGGTGTTCACGTGCCGGATCCATTTTGGCTGTTGACTAGTGTAATCCAACCAATCTTCACAATCACTCAGGCACGCATATCTCACATACACATTGATGATGGAAGCGATTTCACAGTCATTTACAACCTGCGAATACAATCGGTTTTCACAGACACATCAACAATCCAGTCAATTTCACCATCATTTATAGCTTGACAGCCCACCCTATTCTCCCCAACACCCGACCATTTTCACAATCCGACAATCCGACCCATTTTCACGGCCATTTACAGCGTCTCACGGGCCGTGGGTGGGCTTTCCTCGGTGTCCGCCGGATGGCGCGGCCCCGACAGCCGCGGCCCCCGTCCGCCCATTCATCGCCACTTGTCAAAGGAGCAGGAGGTGTCGAGACGGCCGCCGTTGCCAATGCTAACACGGCCCGCCGGAACAGAGCGCAGCTGAGGTGCACCCGGCAACCGGTCCCGCGCACACCGCGCCCTATATTGAAACGACTGGCGGGCCAGCGAGAAATGCGACATGAAAGGCATGGGTTTTGTCGACATGCTTAGAAGCTATCACTTCCTGTATCCTTTCTGTAGACCAAAAGAGCAGTTATTTTATATACATCGGAGAAAGGCGATGCTACGTCAAAAGCCTGGTTGCAATTATTCTCCATTGACACCGCGAACAATCAAGTCAAGTTAGGTAAAATCCACAAAATAGACAAGTTTCCAGCAAACGTGTCCATAACCCTGAATGTGTAATTATGCTAACTTTTGAAATCACCATGCCGGTGTTGCGGCTTGTTCCCAATTTTGGAGGAGTGGTGTAAAAACCAGGGGATGGTGATCGGAAGAGTATCAAGGGTAATAGTAAGGGGGTCTTCTGCAGGTGCCGAAAACTACCGTGAATGATTAGAAAGATATTTTATACATTGCACCGTGATCCAGCCAGTGATCCAATCCACCAATGTTTCAATCATTTGTTTCTAGTGTTCAGCACTCGAGGACGCAGGAGGGGGGCTAGGGCAACGGGTCATGCCCCGAAAATGGCGAAATTTTGGCCGATTTTCTAAAAAAAAACTATGTTTTCAGGATTTCTCCCGAGTTGCCCCCTCCAAACGGCACTCCTGCGTCCGCTCCTGAGTGTTTATTTCACGGACGGAGGCCGACCCATAACAACTCTTCTTGGTTGTCATTCTCGTAACAAAGAGACATAAAAACGCGATATTTCTGGATTACTTCTTCAAATGAACCTTTACGACTTGAGTAAATTATACAATTTCCTATAGGAATATTTTCTTATGCATAAGACGATCAGGCACAACAGTTGGAGTCGCAAAACTGTCTTGGGGTTCCAGAACGGTCAACACTTTTTGCTCCAACAGCGCCACAGGCGGAGCATCTTGGATGAGCTCACGGGTTTACACCAGACACTAACAAACCCAACTGGAAGGAAGACCCCACTCAGATAATCAGCTGCAACAAAGCCGTGCTAACAGTGGCACTGCTGAGCCCATCGGGACGAGCTGCCGTCAGGCACAGAGTTGGGAAACGCTCCCTTGTGCCTGAATTCCAAAAGGGACATTCCCAAATCAAATGCAGAACATTGCCCTGAGAATCATCCACAGACTGAAGTTCGAGTCGCTGCCGTCAACAGCGGGATCGGGACACGACAACGGCACAGGCGGAGGCAGCAGCGCACAAAACACAATTGATCGCGTCTCATTATTTTGCATCTAAACATTACATGCGGGGTTACTACACCTGCATCTACACTTGCACAGTGAGCAGTGCAAACACAGCCACTGATCAAGGGGACTGGCGAGTCCAGGAGCGGATCCAGGAAAGGCGAAGTCCTATCCGGCCATGCCCCGCCTTAAAGCGGCTGCATTGTTTTGTATTGACCGACTTTCTAAAAAAAATGGTCTTTACGATTTTACCCGGCTTGACTCCCTCCAAAACATTTCGTTTAGATCTCCCACAGTACGGGTCGGAAGATTCAGAAACCATGTAACAGATGCTACGCTACTACAGCTGTGGGTCGAATTAATTATGACCTTACAAGACTCTGAAGGGCTGTGGGTCAGGCAACTAACCACGTGCAGTGCTTACGCACTTTCCCTCACTATAACTGATTCCTGGGATTTTCCTGTCCGTGAAGGAAGACTGCATCCTCTAGAGCAAGGTGCGTCTGATGCCGACGTGTCGGGTGGCTTCACTCTTCTGACACGTGCAAACAGCTGCTGCATATTCGTCCTCCTCAGCATCCCAACAAGAATGTGACCTTGGTTTGACCTGCTAGGTTCGGTGTTGCAAACACCCTCCATTGAGGTAAACACAGGAGCCAGCTCAGGCGGCGAAGACGAGGGATTGATGGAGACGCTTGCTGGCCTAATAGACCGCAACAGCCGGCCATTTGTTGGCCAACAGGAACGCACTCTGGCCGCACCGGGGTGGACCACTGGAAACGTCACAATGGAGCCTTGGTATCCGCACACATTCATGCCTCAATGTCAGGCCAACGATGCCACCACCTGCTGGGGTCCGACGGAACTAATGGCGACACGTGTTGGTCGGGACCGGCGCTTCATCTTCTCCCCCCCTCCGACCAGCAGCGGCGACGGTGGCGGCGACGGTGGCACGACACCAAACTGGCGCGGCCCAGCGGACGCTGTGGCGACCGCCGGCGCTCCCAGTCACAGAGTCCAACCAAAACAGATAGGTGGCAACTGGGACCGCGGGGTGCTGGCTAGACCCATAAAAACGCCACAGGACGCCGAGCCAGCGACGAGCGACATCCTGGAGGATGGGGGTTGCTGCGATTACACCCGGAAACAAGAGACCGGCTTGTTTGGATAATCGTTAGTTGTGAGGAGAGGAACTGATAACGTCACGATTACAAATAGCTAGAATATGAGCCGGCAGTGTAATAACGCTTTACTCGACGCGCTCAGTTGAGCACAAGAGTTGTGGAGCGAACCGGTGCTCCATCCCAGAAGCCTACGCGTAGTTTGCGCCGATTTGGCTTGGACTACGAAACAGCTGTCGCCTTTTGGAAAGGTGCCATCTGGGGAAGGGGTGGTGACAGGCGCAGCCTTTCATATCAACGCCAGCTCATTGAGAAATCGACCAACTATAGATCATTATGATTAAGCGCCAACATCCCCTACCCAAAACGCCACCTAGAATACCATTCACCGCCAGAGGCGTCACTCGTCTCCGTGGGGAGGGGGAAAGGGGAGGGTGGCTTCACTCCATACCCACTCACCACTGCGCAATCATTTCCTAAATCGTGCGTTTGCAACGAAATTGATGAAAGTACCTACGGTTTATTGTGGCATAAGCTATCCCGACCCTATTTCACCGATTGAACAACCGGAAGAGAGGATATGGATTTCCATCACTAACTGTGTCCTCCTAGAAAAAGATCCGTGGTGACGCCCTTGTCCAGCATTATGAATCACCACAGCCTATCAGAGCAGCCATCGCAATAGCGAAAACATACCAAAAATAAGCAAACACAGACGAGAAGACCGAGATGAAGACAGCAGACTTTGAGTAGGAAGATAACAGTGCACTGACATTTGTTATTTTAACTGGATAACTACATACAATGGGTAGCTTTTACCCCGTAGGTAAACTTGAACTTCGACTTGGGTTAAAAATGCTGCGATTGTCCAATCGAAGTCAGCAACGCTTTCTTATGCCCGGGCATATGGTCTGCTCTCAATATTACGCTTAGTTGTTTTGACAAATACGGTCTAATACGATGACTTGCAAGTCCTGTCCTGTCTAGAAGGTGCATTTTGCCGACATCTTTGATCGGGAGCCCCTGACTGCGAAATGGCAGGTCAGTTTCGAAAAAATATGAGAGCCAAAACTGCTTTGCACATTCAGCATGATTTCTGCGTGTTTTTGCTCACTGTTCTCAAATTAAGGATCCGTTAAGTATTTCCGCACACCAAATCCCTTTTATCCCTTTCCGCACCTTATCTCTTTTTTATGTTTCTGTGTTTTTTATATTTATGTATTTTAACTTTTACCGTTTTTAGGAAGTACACTGTCTCGATTCTTGTGATTTAGATAGTCTCTTTAATGCTTTGACTTCGCCTGTGAGTGGATTTTATCTGTTGGCGATTATTTTGAATAAACAAAACAAAATAAATAAAGCATCCATTTAGAACGCATAACTCAAGGAGAAAACGGTGTCGGCACGGGCCATCACTGGGAATATTTTCCCAAAACAACGGTAACCCACTGCCTACTAATTTGCATGGGGCCGAGTGTACGTGACAGAGGGTGAGCAGCAAATACGTTCAGCGCGCAGACAATTTCCAAGTACGGCTAAATTCAATATCAATTTTAATGAAGGTTCTGACTGTTCCAGCTGGCTCTAGACTTTGGCCTACGGCTGCCTCTCAACGTTGATATGAAGCAATTTATGTAGATGTAAAATCGAATTTACGGGCACGGGCAGATGCAAACTGCGGGCAGACAAGGGTGTGGATTTTCCAAAATGACTGGAGGGGGAGGGGTACCAAAATTTACACAACTGTCCCTTACAACCGTATTCCGAAAAAATACTAGATTATATGGGCTATTTTAGCACTACCACAACCGTCTTGGACAATATGGAACTAATTCAATGTCTCTAAGATGAAAATGATAAGAATGCTGGGGATGCTTTGACGGTGTTATCGATTTGATTGTGAGTACCCGGCACTCCAAAAGAGATAGAAATTGACACCTCTGCCCACAGATTTTCAGCTACAAGCGCGGCGTACTTTTTCCGAGTTTGATATGACAGAGAAAGGAAATATGACAGGCATGCCACAAATCCAAGAAACACTCAGGAGACTCGATTACTTAAAAATGTCCTTTGGTTTTGGTAGTTTAACATCGAATAAAATCAAATGCGGGCCCGATTTAAACGCCGAGGTTAAAATTACACTCCTGCCACTTAATGATCATACGAGTCTCGAAAGCTTTGCCATAAGCTTAGAACTAGCGAAAATCAAGTCAATAGAATGTAGTAAATTTTACAAATGAATACAAAAAGTGGAATAGAATAGGTTGACAAAGAAGGCATCCTTCAAATAACTAGAAAGATCTTCCTCGCCAATGCACGGCACCAGACAAACGTTGGGCCAAACAGGCATAACAAGGATCACACAAAGCTGTCGGCACTACCCGCAGCTGTTCCTGGTATCAGCCGGCCGCGACAGCTGCCGCCATTCCATAATCGCAGCTGTCAGCTGGCCAGCAGAAGCTGCGGCGGCTGCACTCACCCAGGAGCTGGGACAGCCCTTCTCGTACAGCTCGCGCAGTGTTTTGCAGGGCGCCGCCTCGTCGGCGTGTTTGTCCAGGCAGGCCCAGAACTGGTCGCGCGCGTCCCAGCAGGTTTGGCGCGCTTCTTTGTTCGGGAACGACATCGCGCACGAGTGTCAATCTGGAAACAGACGGAGCAGAAGTTACTCGGGCACATGTCAGCTGAAGTCACTGGTAATAGGCCGGTAGATGTTTACTTAAAACCAGGAACACAGCGGTGAACCCCTTTCCAATGTGACCAGTGATGGTACATATAATTCATCATCTCATCAAGCTCTTCTGTCTTCATGTGATGTTTAAATCAGAGAGTAGCTTATTCCTGACCAAAAACCCGTACTTCCCGCACACAATTCCATTCGAGAAAAATCAACAGTAACGCTTTCTCGAACTCGAGAGATTAAATTTTACTTTGGTGGAGCAAAAAAAAACATTTCAACTTTTTCCAGGTAAATTATTCCTCAGGAATACCAGCATCAAGAAATATGGCAGCGTGAGAAGGGAACTTTCTCAGCAGGTAATACTCCCTCAATTAACATTCATAGTAAGAACAACTCAAGGTTATAACCTCAAGCGAGATGTCTCTCGAATGAGGGAGAGCCAGCCCCAGCTGGTATTCCACCATCAGCCTCTGCTCGTGACCTGTCCAGGTCCCGCTGCCGAATTCCAGCACCAACAAAACGCCCCTCTGACAGCAGAAAAGTGACGGCCTGCCAAAGGGTTGGTCGCCAGCCCTGCCGGCACCTGGCGGCGCAGGAATGTCGGAACTATGTTCAACATGGGGGCCAACTGGCAGGTTTGGGGAACAAACCTGCCTGCATGACCGGCAGCAAGCCGTGGAGACCATTATCACGGAGACTTAACAATGTTTCAGAAATATTCGCACGGGTGAACCGAGGCGCGGTGGCCGGAGAGACTCCCAGAAATGGCCGCGGCCTGGTCTGCAGCCGTATACAGCAGCGCCTTACCACTCGATCCGTTACGTAAGCTGGCTGCTGGCGGGCCGACCAGCTCTTCTACCCAACATGTTGAAACGACGGACTTGGCAACTGAGGCAGAAACACCTGGGTGTCGGACACTGCATGGATGCGAATGTTGATGAAGGAGTTACCTCTTGGCATAACTGCCTCAAACCGCGGGCGGGACAGAACCTCAGGAGTCCATTGTTGTTAAAACTGTATCTTAGAAAAGACCGCCACGGAATGCCTACAAAAATGAGGAGCATATTCTTTGCAGGCCTTTGAAGAGGCTGAAACAATTCCGGGAAGAATAAAAACTTGAAAAGAAATAAGTCCAAAATGAACCTGCAGGGGCCTGACATTGCAAGTGCAAAAAACTCTCAGACCGGGATTGGAATCCTCGTGTAAAAAAAACTATTTCAGAAAGTGACCAAATCCTTCGTCATCGTCGCCATCATCATATTTTGAGTTTTAGAGCGCGCCGACAGCTGGGGTCACATGGCGCCCATTGGCGAAATCCAGTCCGTGAGTTCACCGCTCCAGCCATTCTCATGGAGGAATCTCCGCCAAGATGCAAGGCGGACTTTCCGCTGAGCTGAGGTTAGCGGGCGGCGCCTAACTGGCAGCGGCCGTGCCACGGGCCATTCTCAGCGTTGCCCGCGCCGCGCAGCAGGCGGCGAGGTCAGACAGACGGCACCCAACAATGCAGCCGGGAGCACAGGCTGCCACACTGCCAAACTGGTGACAACAGGGCCAGACACCGGCACGGCATACCCCGACCAGTCGCCTGGCCACCTTACCGATTCTCACCGGCACATGACGGCATGGCTAATACAAGAACAAAGACCGCACAGCATCTGTATCACCTGTGAGTCCAGATATTACATCACCGCCGTGGAAAGCTGAAGCAGTGACCGTTTGATGGCCAAATAGTTGTAAATCGCTCGGTGACCGTTACGGTTCACATCCAGGGTCTGCGACTGAGCATGTATTTCAACATTTATCTGGGTGATGGTGGGTCATGCATGATCCACATCCCTTAGGTTTTACCATGGTGGCAAAAAAAAAACGGCGCCACCGTCCCTGATCTTTTTCGAGCATTTTGTCTGTGTTTCCAGCCAAGATCATGTTGGGTTCAGGCACAGATCCAGGGGGAGGCATTTGTCCCCCGAAACCCCGATTTTCGTCGATTTTCTTAGAAAATCACACTTTTTTACGATTCCGCGGCTCCGTAAGAAATGTCACGTGAAGTGACGAGACTAAGGTTTCTCACCTAAAAAAGTTGACACTTGCTCGGTTTATACAAACTTCAGCCAAATGACCCTATATTCACTTTGTGTCATTGGGACACCTGGGGCTACAATTCTGTCTTTGGGGATTTGTTTCGTAGTATATCCTTAGTTCTCTAGTACAAGGGAGTAATTTTCACCTCCCCACTGTAACGAGACGAGAACACCGAGGGCGAGAGCTCGGAGACAATTTACCGGCGCGCCGTGTCAGTGTTTGAGGAGGCAGCGACGTCCGGAGAGCCTGCCAGCACACACACGGCCGACACCGGCCGTCGTCGCCCGGGCCCGGCCGAGGCCGTTCACGGACGCCGCTCCCCACTCTGCCCACCGCTCCCTACTCTACCCACCGCTCCCCGCTCTGCCCACCGCTCCCTACTCTACCCACCGCTCCCCGCTCTGCCCACCGCTCCTCGCTCTGCCCACCGCTCCCTACTCTACCCACCGCTCCCCGCTCTGCCCACCGCTCCTCGCTCTGCCCACCGCTCCCCGCTCTGCCCACCACTCCCCGCTCTTCCCACCGCTCCCCGCTCTTCCCACCGCTCCCCGCTCTTCCCACCGCTCCCCGCTCTTCCCACCGCTCCCCGCTCTTCCCACCGCTCCCCGCTCTTCCCACCGCTCCCTACTCTACCCACCGCTCCCCGCTCTTCCCACCGCTCCCCGCTCTTCCCACCGCTCCCCGCTCTTCCCACCGCTCCTGGCTCTCCCCAGTGTTCGTCTGCATTATCACTGGTACCGATTCTCTCTACCCCTGAGCGCCTCCACTAACTCGATTTTAAACGAGCTTCACTCTTGCGGTGCAAAGCAGGGCGACGGTTCTTAATCGCTGAGGGCAGGGCACTGCATCGCACACGACTAAAGCAAGGTATCGCTCCTCATTCTATCCACAGCGCAGGGCTGGGGTCGGTCTGTCCATAGCAGTGGTGCTGGGGTGGGTCTGTCCATGTGGTGCACCCCACTCTCCTAGCGCTGAGTGCCACTTTGGGCTGTAATTAGAGCCGAAAGAATGACTGTTCAGGGGGGCGTCACCACCACATCTTTAAAGGACGGACGGACCCCGGACGAAATTTTCTCCGAAATGCTCTCGATGTTAGCCAGATTAGGCCATACAATTGCATGATTTCTCGGGACTGTAGAAGAACTGGGGCGATTAGCTCAAACAAAAATGGGACTATAATTTGGCTATAGACAACATTTCCAGGCATCTTCTCAGGAACGAAGATTTTCTATACATCTTAAACTCCCTGTTTTCTTGTTCCCAGGCCAACGAAAGAATCCTTCCAACAGCCAGAGACGGTGGATAGCGGGTTAAGACGGTCCAGGAAACGGTTCAGAGGCCCTCTCACAACACTGTGGGTAGCGGGTTAAGACGGTCCAGGGAACGGTTCGGAGGCCCTCTCACAACCCTGTGCCCGAGCCAGCGCGCCGGAAGTAGAACGGAAACGGTCTTGTTTACCAGACGACGATTAACGCCTGCGGAAAAAGCATCAGGAGCCTACACACGAGGCATAAAGACAGCGGTCCAGGATGAAACAGAGTAATCGTTACACAAACGTGTCGCATTAGCCATGTCTGACGATCAGTTATCACACGCCCTTCACAAACGAAGAGGTTTGTTTTAAATGCAGCAACACGTTGTTGCATGATTAACGAGTAATATCATCCATCAACTATTTTGCCACGCAGAAATTTTTGTGATTGGGCACACTATGGGACAAAGATACGCACGATTGTAAAACAAACTTCAGAAGTCAGTGCCCAGTCACGCATATGCGTGCGATTCGTCCCGAAGAAAAGCCAACGAGATATGAAATGCTTAAACGGATTCCACTGGATTGGTGCCGAGATGGAAGAAAAATGCTTTATTTTACCATTTGATTGTTTATTCACTTCTTTTCAGATGTGTCACGAGGGAGGTGGCGGGCTCGCCCCGACCCCTTAGAGTCGAGAAGCACTGCATACGCCTCAGTGGCTGAGCCTGGAAGCGTCAGTGTAGGCGTCAGCGCCTCACCTTCGTCCAGCCATTTCCAGATTTCAATAAGATTGGAGGAGACAAATCAAACCGTTTTGCTAACAGCATGAACGCTGGATAAAAACGAAACAACAGGGGTATAAGGTAGAAGTTCCTTACAATCTTCCAACACGAGGATTTGAGCCAAGTGGTGTTTTACCACCACAGTAGCTGGACCTCCAACCAATGCCAGCAGCACAAATTAACGCTCGCGTAACACAAACTGGAGTCTTTCGAAGCCGGCTGTGAAAGATCTAAATAAGTGCCTCTTGAAAGAGACACCGATCATGCAGCTCACCAAGCAGATGCCACTTGGGATCCAACCTCAACTAGCATTGCTTTGGCTTCTGATTTCCATAGATTTATGTGTGTGTGCGATGGGTTTTAGAGAGTTTCAGCAGCTTGGCTGTACTGTGCTTCTAAAATCGAGAAAAAAGATGCACAGTGCCATAACATCTGTTGATAAAGAATCGTCCAATAGATTCGAAATATCCGATAAATAATTTTTATATACACTACCAGAAACTAAATCCCGAAAAACCTTAAAGTTGATGTAATATTACTTCTAGAAAAAATGACGTTTAAGTCCTACATAAAAATAAAAAGGTATGCAAAAATATTTATTAGCCAAGAAAGTCATCATGTAAAAAAGTGCGGAGGTCATCCGCGACAATTCAGTTGCTTGCCGAGAGGAAAATGACCCCTCTAGAAATCATAATCGATTCTGGTCTTCACGTTCCCTTCTGCTCACGCTCTCTGTAAAACTTTTATCTTCTATGAGAATATGGCTGAGGCAGGACATTTTAAAATCAAAAGCAGAAGGTGCGGGCCCGCTGGCTGCCTCCTGTGGAGTTATCCACCTCAGTTCACGCACCTGTTCCGCTGGGGACCGCTCTCAGCTCGGACGGAGAGTCAGATACAGCGCACTCTAACCAATCACAACCACAGCACCTCAGCGGCTCCCTCACCCACTCGGACCGCACGCCCCATCCGCGGTACACCCCACTCGGCACCCTCTCTCCACCTCCTCCGCCCGATCACTGAGGCACGGAGCGGCGCTCGGCCGGCCCTTGGCGGAGCCCTTTGCTGGTTCCGGTGGCTCGGCGTCGCCCTGGCGGCCGCCAGCTATTTCTGGACCAGCGCTCCACCAAAATACCCGCCGCGGCATTATTTATAACCGTGTTCGCGGCGTGGTGCAACAGTAAATCACAGGCGATAGAGCGGCCTGGGTACCGCGGCCTCCGGTAATGACGGGCTGCAGTTTATCCAATATTTGGGTTGGGTGCTGGCCTACAGCAATATTGCCGTAGGGCATGGTACCCATCAGTTCTAAAACAGTGTTTCCGGCTCGTAACGGTGTCGCCAATCATTCAGACTTTTAGCAGCTCCGTGGGGCTAATAGGCTGCCACCTTAACCCGCGCCCCACCGGGGGTCCGGCGCCACCTTCGCCCCACCGGAGGGCCATCGATGCCCCCTCTAACTCCGAACATATGGGCGTTAGCGCAAATCTGCAAAGTGCAATAGAAAGCTCGCGTGAATTCAGTAAGAAATTACTTCGCATGTTTTAGTGCTCAGGTCAATGGTTTGACCTCCAGAAGTCAAATTAGGTCAAGATCGGCTATTTTCACTCAAATATGCAATGATTAAGCAAACTGGGCATAACTCTTATGTCATTAGAGCTATTGAGGCCTGGTAAAGTACATTTGATAGCAAATTGCCAGTACTTTTTCCGCTATGTGGAACGTAAAGACCTCCCGCCAGTGGTTTGACCTCCAGAGGTCACCTCGTGACCTAGTATGACCTGAGGTCACGAAAGGTCAAAAAGTGACCTTGCCGTATATCAAATGAAAGCCAGTGACGAGATAAACACGATGGTGTTTGTTTCACCGCTCTAGCTCAATTAGGTCAAAAGTTATTGTCAAAATACTGTTTTTGACCTCTGGTGACCTTGGATGACCTTGGAAAAGTCAAAGGGCAAATATGACCCCTGAGATCCGTGAAAGGGTGTCCAAAAACGCTGTTCTGAGCAGTCTGAGTATTTTCAATCATTTTTGTGGCTTTTATATCATGAAACAGCTTTTCCCCATGCTTTTCCAATGGGAGAGGTCGCCTCGTGACCTGACCTCAGAGCACGAAATCGAAAAATCCCGGATATACACCTTTTAGACCCTGGAGAGGTTATGAAGTGTAGGAAGTTTCAAATCGATCGACTTTGAAATGTAGCTCTTACAGAGCTCTAAAGTTGAAGTAAGGTGACCTTGGTTGACCTCGTCTGGTGACCTGACCTTGGGTGACCCGGGGTAAAAAATTTCAGGGATGATGGGAAAATGATGCAGTGAGAGGTAGAGCCCTCAACCGCGGTGCTGCGCCTCGTCGTTTTTCTGCTATCCCGGAAAAACCTTAGGAGGGCCATCGATGGCCCCCGGTGGGGCGAGGGTTAATCAGCGCCCCCAAGGGACGGATTGATGAATGTGCAAGGCGCATGTTCACTAGGGCTGTGTGGATTCCATTTATTTGATAACTAGAAACTACTGGCATAGCATTACAAAATGGTAATAAGGTGCAGCAAATGTGGTATTTAACAAATAATTGGATTCCAAGACCCAAGAATAAACAAACAAACCAATTACCGTGGGAAAATCTAGGATCTAATGGCTTTAAGCAGCCGTATTCAAATAACTCTGAAATGCGAAACGATGCAAACATTGCAGCGCCACTCGCATTGTCGCGGCCATGTTGTGACATCCCCCGGTCGCGTGCGTTTCTAGTTTGTGATTTTACTATGCACCAACAGCAGGGAAGATACGTGTAGCCCTGGGCACCGAAAGCGGGGAGAGGGGGTCCCCCAACCCGTAAATCGGGGGAGGGACGCCCCGAAGAAGATGTTGGGATTCGACCAAGATTTTCTTGCATTTTATCCCTATTACCTGCGCGGATCAACTCAGCACACACTTACCTGCGCTACATAAGTGTTTCATTGCATCATCGTTACCGTTTTGAAAGATAGCCTATATGATCCAAATGCGCCTTCCACCCATCCATCCGTCATCACCAAACCGGAGTCCGTCCCCCTAACCTCCTGGTTTTGGTTTGTCTGATGTAACATTTTGTGTATCCAGGACACATAACACAAAAGTTATTTTCATTGCCTTTTCCTAACGTTTACATTTGGAAACAAGACGGCATCTGCAGTCACAATGTCATTAAGTCCCAGATAGGCATCGCAGCATCAGTGAGGTCCTGTTACCCCCATATGATATCCGGCTCCACTAAATAGTATCATTAAACTACCTAAGAAAGGAAAAAACAGTTTGAAGGTGTAGTCACCTATGATGGCTCTACGAAATCTGGCTAGTATCGGTAAGAAGTGACAAACAAATTACACAAAAATGGAAAATACTTTAACCGCACACCAAACATTATTATCAAATAGCATCAGGCAAGAGATTAGACTAAAGCAAATAATGAGGGGCGAAAAGCTAGTTTGAATAAAAACATTATAAACTTGCAAGAAAATCATGCAACCCTGTCCTCAAATAAGCACACCACCCACAATAATTTTTGAGGTGGCTGGTGTACTACTGGGAACCGACTAAATACCAGAACAAAACATCGAAGAGAAGTCCTGCCGTCCAACTGAAGAAAAGCACATGTAACGTTCGGAATATTTTACAGGAGAGGGCTTTTCTGTTTTGGTTAACATTAGTGGAGCCCTGGGACTGATATAGAAAGACGATATAACAAAAAATTTGGAAGGAATTTTGTCAAATCATTTACTTGGTAGATGCAGTTTGTCTTTTTCCATCGAATGATACCAAAGTCTCAAAATCGAAGAAATGGGACTTAGGGTGGGTTCTTTGAAATATTCCAGCCTGGAATTCCGGGAACAGTGACGTCAAAGCCGTTCTTTGAAACTTTTCCCGGGATTCCACGTGGAATATTCCCGCCATTCCGCGCGGAACGGTGGGAATAGAAAAGCAGTCCCGCTCAAGATGGCGGCGCCCATGGATGAATTTCGTAACAGTAAGTTCGTGGTCTTTGAATATTTATCTGCTTGAAAGGTCTACTATATGTTTTTGCAGGATAATCTGAACCTAATAACAACACCTAAACGAAGGAAAATGAAAGATTTGCACGTGCACAAGTCAAAATAAATAATGAGACTGTCGCACCTCGCCATTTACGCCGCATTCCAGCCTCGTTCAAGAACGTTCCACAGCTGGAATCCGGGGAATATCACGACGTCACAACCCTGGAATTCCACCTCGGAATAATTCAAAGAACGCAGTCAAAAGCTTTTCTTCCGCGGAACGGTGTAATCTTACTCCGGTCCTTGCTCTATGTGTGGCTTAACGCGCTTTTTGACTATATATTTTATTAAAAGTTGGCCAAGATAGGTAAATATCTGGTGAAGGTATAAAGTAAAAGGCACGTTAATTATTTATGTATAAAATGAAATTGAATTCGGTTTCATTTTTTTAATAATACCAGGATTACGACCTCAATTCTTACAATACACCCCCGAAAACTGTGTTTTATCTTTCATTGATAATTGGAACTCTGCCTCTTTCCTGATGTCCATAGGAAGGGCATGTGACACCTTCATAATTGGATTTGAGCTGAGAGGTCAGTAAAGTATTCTAGCCTATCATGGGTCATGTCATGAACCCACATTTTCATATTTATAAGTTACCAAATTAATTCCACAGAAGAAAAGTTTGAAGACAGAACTATGAGCCTTTTTCAATCATTATCTAGCCAGTTGATGTGCCAGAACTATGTGCACAACAAATGAAAGGAGAGTGGATTTCTGTTCAGGGAATGCTTATTCCGATTCAAATAAGGTATGTTCTCTGGGGCAAATTCAACATGAAAAAGTTTTATATTTTCAAAAGACAAATGTCATGGTTCAAATCCTATGAGGGAACAACATTTATTATAAGCTTATGATCTAGGACACAGCAACATGTTTATGCTTTATACACAAATAAAACTACTTTGAATGAGAAAATTACATAATGGCAGCCACATTAGAGCCCTTTTTGAATCCCTTCAGTTGTATGCCAACACAAAATTATGAGTCTCATCATTTTAGCTATGCAACAAAATTAGAACATACTCCTGAAAACACACATTGAACAATTCATCAGAATGAGAAGCAAAACAAATCACACACTCACTCATGCATGCACACATGCAAGAGAGCAGCACAGTCATATTTAAAAATGCTGTCAAGAAAAAGTGCTAGGAGACCAAAGTGGCCATGAGACTATAAAACCATACATTAGGCATGCAACATTACATAGGCATCACCATACAGCTTAATGGTATTCTGATCAAGGTCATTCAGTATAACTGATATTCACAACACCTACATTATTTGAGTCTTTACACCTTGGCAGATTATGATTATGCATGTAGTAGTGAGGCAAAACATAATGTCAAAGTGGCAGGCCAAAACCAACATAGTCCAAAACATGATGGACTACGGAAGGCACAGTTGACACAGACTTGTATTCCAGTCTGCAAAGTATGGCAGCAGGCCAGATGAGTCACACCAGCCATCTAAAATTCTCGCACCACCAGCCTCCAAAAATTCGCACCAATCTGCCACATACCAGGGAGAAAAATGCACCCATCCCTACCCATACCTTACCTTACCTTACCTTACGGATTTTCGGAATTTCGAGGCACAAGGCCTGCAGGCTCCGTTCTCCACGAGCTCAATTTCCATCGTGCTAGACTCACTCGTTCTCAGGAGAAAAGTACCTGAGATGGGCCCAGTGTTCATCTAGGCCACTTTTGAATTGGGAAATGGTTTGTGCTGTAACGACAGAGTCAGGGAGAGAGTTCCAATCAGATATAGATCGGACCCCAAGGGCGCAACGACGAGTCCTTGTATGAGCAGATGGTTTAGCCAACTTCTTAGAATGACCTCGAGTGCGAGTGTGGGGGGTCCAGAGCAACAAACTGCGCGAAATCCTGATCGATGTTTCCGTTCATCAGCTGGTACAACTTGATCACGTCCCCCCTACGCCTGCGGTAGTATAGGGATGGAAGATCTAGTGCTTGCAGTCTCTCTGGGTAGGGTAAGTGACGAAGGGACTGCACCAAGCGGGTTGCACGTCTCTGGACTCTTTCCACTAGCTTCTGATCGGCTCGGTTGAATGGGCCCCACACACTGTTGCCATATTCCAGAAGTGGGCGCACAAGTGCCTTGCAAAGCCGGGAAGCGTGAAACTGTCGATATTAGCGAAAGACCTACGAATGACTGCGAGTACCCTATTTGCTCTGGCAACGGCTGTACAAGCCTGCTGTCGAAACTTGACTTCCCTCGTCAATCACGATGCCCAGGTCTCTTTCCCCAGATGACTCGCAGATCTGAGTCCCCGTCATGAAGTAACTGTGGTGGGCGTTGGCAGGGCCAAGGTGCAGGACTGAACACTTGTCTAGATTGAAAGGGAGCTGCCAGACCGCAGACCATTTAAGCAAGCTGTTTATGTCTCGTTGGAGAGAGGCTCTGGATACAAGGTCCTGCACAGAGGTGTACACCTTGGTATCATCCGCAAAGATCTTGATACAACACTCCACAACATCGGGCAGGTCATTGATGTATATCAAGAAAAGGATTGGACCCAGAACTGACCCCTGGGGGATTCCACTAGACACCCTCAGCCAATCGGACGCAGCTGTGCCTATCACCACTCTCTGCTGTCGATGCAAAAGAAAGGCCCTGATCCATGTAAGAAGACGTCCCCTCACCCTGTATCCATATAGCTTCTTTAAGAGTCTCTCGTGTGGCACAGAGTCGAACGCTTTTGAAAAATCCAAATAGACGACATCCACTGGTTTGTGGTCCTCGATGAGCTGACTCCAGTCCTCCAAGACCTCCAACAGTTGCAACTCACAGGAGCGTTTTGGTCGGAATCCGTGTTGGTGACGGGAGAGCAGATTGTGTTCAGTGAGGTGAAGGAGAAGCCGGTCTCGTATCAACGATTCCATGATCATACGATGCAATGCTACCTCTAGCATTATTCAGCTAAGTAAGGACTTTTTGTAAGGCCCCCTCCTGTGTCTTAATATCCATTCAGCCATTATTTGTTTAGTTTAAGTGTCACCTCCCTCGCACCAGTCCCACAAATTCGCACCAGGTTGATAAAATTCACACCACTCGATCCTGTCTCCAAGGGCACTCACACCGACAACATTTCGTCGAAAATGCCATACTTTGCACAGGAGCTTGTATTTGTATTTAAAATTTAGGAAAAAGAAATAAATACACATTAATTCCTTTGCATGTACTTGTATTATTTATTTTTGGAAGCTGGTGTCAATGTACTGAATGCAACTTACGGATCTTATGATGTTTAAAAATATTGTGGCAAATTAAGGGAATCGAAAGAGGCGTAACCACAATGATGATCATCCAGAGTGCAAAGTATGGCATTTTCGACGAGATCTCGTCGGTGCGAGTGCCCATGGAGACAGGAGCAAGAGGTAGGCGAATTTTATCAACCTGGTGCGAATTTGTGAGACTGGTGTGAGGAAGGTGACACTGAAAACCCAACAAATAATGACTGAATGGTTATAAAGACACAGGAGAGGGCCTTATAAAAAGAACAATTGTTTTACCAGAGCGCACTGGCTAGAATTTCAACTCACCTTAATGACACACAGCCGTAACGCTTCACACTTCTCGATTCCGGGAGTGCTGGTAAAATAATAATAACTAATAATCCTTCTCCTCAAGCACCACCGGGAATCAACAACGGGAAAAAAGGAGCGGATACAGGTAAGCCTGCTATTGTGACTAAACACCCCAATACGATATTGTATTCTCACCCTTACGGGTTTGAAGGGTTCCAGAATGAAAAAAATTGCGCCATTATTGAAGTATTTACTTGCGATCATTTACAGCTGTAATAAGTTATGATTGCATATTCATGACATTGATTTGTCAATCTTTTAAATTTTTTTCTTACAGACTAATCAAAGCTGCTCGATTCATAGTGTATGGCTTTAAAGTCAGATATAAGCAGCCTACAGAAGGCTGATTTCCTGTTGGTCCTCTGTCCTCACATGTGATTTGTTGTAGATGGGCGACGGCACAGACGGCGGCGGGAGGGATATGCGTATTGGATATTTGCGTTTAGTTCCTCGACTGCACTGGATCTTTTAGTTCGGGGCATGGTTTGGTAGGGCATTATTGTCACAACGTGAACGGGGAGAGTGTTGAGAGTAAGGTCGTAAAAGTTAAAGGGTTGCGAGTGGCAGGGGAAAGAAAAAGAGAGGAGGTTCACAATCGTCTCTGCCTTATTTGTTGAATGACTATTTGTTGCTCGACTACTAAAAACTGGGAAATAATTGTTTTCCATTGAGTGAGGGTAGATGTAGTGCCTCATCATCCAAGTTTTCATTACTCATCTTGCATTAGCGCCCTGCTGAGGTTCCTACTGGTAACGACATGGCCTTCACCTTTGCTGCCTTTTCATATGTGTTGGCTTTGATGCTCGATATTGGGCTCATCTTTTTCGCAATATTCCATGTGAGTATTCTTGCCTAAGCTTTTGTCTTATTAACCCAGCCATCTGCATGTTATGGATGAGCGCTTATCAAGAGTTTATCAAGAGCCACCTATTTCCCTAGCTCTATAGCACAGTATTGTTTAAAGTACTGGTGAAAAGCACCTAAAGGACTCAATGGCACCATTTTTATCATGATTGGTGCTCCTATCTGGAATATTGTGGCCATGGAAATAAATCTATGGAGCCTAAATTTACATATATAATGTTTGCATCATGTGAATTGCTCATGCTGTAGCCTGTGGAAGGTTTGGTTGGCTGGAGTGCAGTTAGAAGCCTAGAAATCACGCTGATGCAGCTGATAATACATTATAAGTGCCTGACATTGAGTCACCTGTCCTTTACCTAGGCTCCATAGCAAAACTGGGATCCATATCAGCTTGCCAATTCAATCCATCAAGGGCTATTTCCCCAGCATGATGGCATGATTAGTGCTAAGTTGCCAGTGAAATAGCACTCTAAAGGAAATAGAGGACTTTGTCAAAATTCTGAAAAGGATAATTTATGGACAAAAAAAGGTTTAAAAATCAGTAAACCACTGTCTTCCACCTCTAATTGCTCAAAACGTGGGGTGGACTGCAAGTGGCCTTATCAGTTTAATCACCAGTTTGTGGTTGATGGTGAATTGGGATCCTGCGGCACCCACTGTTGCCCCTGCTCACCCAGCCATCGCTCCTCATCTCTCTGTTTAAAACCCATTATAATAGTGGGGCACTCCTTGTAAGGAGTCAAAACTCCATCATTATCCTGATGGGCGATCCTATCCAGTTAATAGGTCATAAAATCCCCTAGCCCTAAATCATCATTAGCTAGAGGTTCATAAATGGCTTTCACATTCAGCTGCCTGTTGACATCAGTGTGCTGATGAGAAAGCTATCAATTCAGGTGTCATTTAATGCATGCTCTGCTGGTTGCGTAAGCCCTACTCAGTAAGCAGTGTTCACATCCTATATCTGGGTCAACCAGTTACAGAGCATACAATCTGGTCACATGGAATTTGATATCATGTCAATAGCTTTCCGTGCCAACATCAGGTGAAGCTTACTTGTAGGTATCAACAGTGCTGGGCACATGATCGAAAAATAGGTGGTTCACCAACGCTGTTCTGCGGTAGAAAATAAGTTAGAACGATCAGTAATCGCTAGCGATGGCTTTCTTGCGAAGAAGTACGGACTTTTCAGCCCCCGGCGGTCACCAGGTGGTGTACCCTCCAGCTGAGTCTTCGTTGTGTCTCTGACCACAGATAATTGCCTTTGATGAACTGAAGACGGATTACAAAAACCCCATCGACCAGTGCAACAGCCTCAACCCAGTGAGTGTCACCCGGTTATGTGAAACGCTCATTTGTTTTAGATTAGAATTAACTTGCTGCTTTTAAGAGGGTGGTCTCTCAGCATTTTATTCATGCGTTAAGTAGCACAATTGGCGTTATATGTCTTTGTGGTTGGTGTGCCTTTTAGCCAAAATAACTAACTCAGCGTTTTATGTGCTTCGAGTCTTAGCTGTGTACTGTGAAGCGTTCCGGGCCACGTTACCGCCCATCGGCGTTCTTAAGAGGCCCGGCAATGACGGCGGCTCTGGGTATGTTTTAGGTGCATGCCTGTCTTCCTTTGTGTGTGTGGTATCTACGAAATATCGTGTGTGGATATAATAAGGGTTAGGACTACGTGGTTGTCTTGTTGCTGAATGTATGCAATGGTTATTTGAACCAGGAGGCGCTGGGCAAATAATGCGCAGCACCTGTTCTCTCTGGCAGCTCGTCCTTCCTGAGTACCTGACGCACATCGTGGAAACCTTCGTGTTTCTGGTGGCTGGAGAATGGTTCACAGTTCTGCTCAACGCTCCACTTCTCGCCTATAACATCAACAGGTATGTCTGGGAGGCCCCCTGCCCGGTGAAGGTCTCTGAGCAGGTCAAGGAGCTTCATCCGACTATGCAAATGGGGGCGACTGACAGCAAAGATCCCTCATCGCCATTAATACGTACTCTTCCTTTGCTTCAGGCCCGACATGCGTGGGGGGCCGCGTAACTGGCAAAGGTGGCCCCCGAAACGGTAGAGAATGCGCTTAGAACGTGATATATTCAAAATTTTAATGCCAGGCCCCTGGACCAGCCCAAGGAGACCCCTTTCAATGAAGTTGGTGGCACGTGGAGGCCCCAGTTAGAGCAGAAGAGGGTGTCAGCTTCCTCAATACGTGTGTTAAGTATATTTAAGGCCACTGAATTTAAAAGGGTTAGGATGCCATACTCGGTTTGTAAACATATGGTGTACGATTTGTTCATTTATGTAACTATCCATGAATTGGTGACCATGTGCATCAATCAAACTGACATCCTTAACCTGCGTGCAAACCGAATAAGACGATATCCGATACCTCCTTAACAGATACTAGACTAAATAAAGCCCATTTTATAGAATAGCTGACCAAAAATCGAGGCAGTTATTCCAGTATGTGGTTTGGAAAATGAGAGGCCAGCGAGGTTTCAGGCATGCTTATTTTCGCATTTATTTTTCACAACCATGACATAAAATCACAGTTATGTTCAAAAGTGTTTTGTCTCATTGTACGTATTCATCTTTGCGTATCTTTGTTTAACGACCCTATATGTATGTGCAGCCTAAAAATAACGAAATATTAATTCGTTGAAACATTGCAATGCAATATATCCATGCTTAATTAAATGGAAGTGGGTGAGCTGATTTACGAACTACCAGAAAAAGCAAAAACTAACCTCAGACAAAGAGAAAAGTTATCATGTATCGAGCAGGGTTTAGAAGTCATTGCCTAGCATCAATATCGAACACGTGATTGCCGGTGTCAACATGCGATACCTGGCTCTCACGCGCCAATGTACAGCGCATATCCAGCCTGCAACCAAACCCCCGCCTACGTGAACAACATTGGCCACATACGCTAACATATAGTTTGTCGAAACAAGCGATACCGAAATAGATTTACGCAAAAAAATCGTACACGAAAACGTATTTTTGTAGAAATATGTATATGGAGGGATGCAGTAAGAAGTAAGTTGTCAAAATGCATTCTTAAGAAATTGGATGGGTTCTTCGTCAAGCCTCAGACGTTTTCGTATTGTCACGTCGAACATTTGTTCATAGGTTGTCAAGTGAGTGGCATCCAGATCCCGAACAGGAGGCCAAATTTAGAACTCCGGGGTTCGCTGGACTTGAGACGGGCTGCCACAACTCACCTCAGCTTTGTACATCCAACAAGGTTTGGCTCTTCAGTGCCGTCACTTTCCCAGAGCCAAGCCAAGGGTCGACAGTCGGCAGCAATGCCGGCTTGGCCGTGAGTCGGGCGTGGGAGAGCGGACTGGGAAACACACCAACTTTTCAGGGATGGCTGCCCTTAACAGGTCCGGTCCAGACCTTCAATTGAAAGACCGAGAGGTTTTGGTGCCAGGTGTTTTGTCAGTAAATTTCTACAGGCCTTGGAAAATACCCAGGATAAATGACGTAATGAAATGTAACAAATACGGTATTATTGTCTATTAAGTGATTATGACAATGATGGCTTAGTTGCCATGGACAAAATACGATCGGGATAGCAGCGCCGGTCAGGATAGTAATGGAGCCATTGACTCCTTAAGTGCTATTTCACCAACACTTAAGTACATATCGCACTATAGTGCTAAGGAAATAGCCCTCGATGGAGTGGATTGGCAGTCCGATACGAATATAAATTTGGCCATTGAACCTAGGTCTATGAGTTACTTGTTACATTATTTTGCGTCATTTTCCGTGGGTATTTATCATCAAAGCAGCTGACACCCAAAAGCTCTCGGTTTTTCAAGAGAGGTTCTGAACCAGCCGCAATGTATTGGGTGAATTGAAAGCTAGCGGGAGGCTGAATTTTGTCGTAGACGCCTTCGCATCGTCCGTGGAGTATGCAGCGTAGACAATCCACGTTGCGTAGTCAAATGACAGACCTACCCAATAATGATGATTGAGCGAATAGCCTTGCAATGTTTCCTGCATTATTGATTGAATGACTGTGCCTCCAGGTACCGCACGCGGCCAGTGATGAGTACTCCGGGCCTTTACGACCCAACCAACATAATGAACGGAGATGTTCTCAACAAATGTCTGCGCGAAGGCTGGGTCAAGCTGGCCTTCTTCCTCATATCTTTCTTCTATTATCTCTACGGGTGAGTACCGTCTCTTTTGTACGTCTTTGATATATTGTGAAATGTCCAGTGGTCATGGTTTTCAAGTGTCGTCTGTGTTGGACGATCCCACTTCGTTATTACAAGTAGGAAGTGTTTCTGTTGCAAAAGTTTGAGCCCCTTCTTGTCTGAAAAGGGGCATGCTGCACCTACGCATATTATTCGGACAGTCTAACTCTAATTTTTCAGTCATTCAATTGACTGAGCTTTTTAAAACTCATTGTGTCACCTGAAAATATCATGCCCAGTCCAGCAGGAGGAAGCTGGTTGAACTTTACAGAACCCTCGTATCTTCATTTCCGTTTCTTTTTGGTTTTTCTGCCGCTTAACATTTAACGAGGCATTTTCCCTTAGTATTTCCTCACTACAAACATGGTTTGTTTGCAGAATGATCCATTCGCTAATATCGGCGTGACGCAAGTATTGGGAGTTGCTGTCGCAAGTATTGGGAGTTGCTGTCGCAAGTATTGGGAGCGCTGTCAGGCGGACGCCACGCCCGGCTGACAGCGCCTCACGCTCATCGACTTCCGTGTGGACCGTTACGTGGAATGCGCAGTTGATGATCTCGAGATGAAGAGATTGTGTACCAGGTCACTGAGGGTGGGTGAAACAAAGGTGTGTGCTCGAGTGTGTTCTTAAAATCAACTTATATGACCGTGTTCTCAAGATGATTTGAGTCAGGCACCAGTTTTGTGGCTATGATCGAACATGCTCCTAATGATCCCGTGTGGTGTGCGAATTGTTGCTTTATTTTCGTGATTGCCTCCAGCATTATCGCCAGACATGCCAATTTTTCATTCGCTGATTTTATTGCCGGCCGTGAATTTAACTTATTATGTGCTCTAGATATACGGGTTTGTACCAATATTCACATAACTCAATACAAAAGTGATCGGCATGTCACAACCCTGCATAACGCCTTAGTGGACGAACACTGAATATGCGCTTTACAAATACAATGAGCTGTGATACATGCAATTTATGGCTTAATCGCTCCCTCATAAGTCAACACTGAAAACTAAAAAAGATAGTTAATGATCCAGCCGGGACAACGGGTAGGATCGACCCGTGTAACGCTACATATTTATACCACGTGAGACGAAGACACGGACAAGCTGGTGCAAACTGACGATTGTTTCGGACTACAGACAAATTTGCGTGATCTCAGTGCGTACTACATGATCGCTGTGCATCTGACGCGAATACCGATCTGACGTGCAGACGTCACCAAATCTGACACGTTCACCCCTGCATGATTCTGATCTGCCTTTTTCTAGTCTTGTGGGACCCCACCGCCTGCTGAGGACATGACCAACCGGTATATTTGTCTCACGAACCAACCTACCTCGAAGCTACCAATTCACACCACGTCGCGGCCTCGGGTCCCATCCGACTGTCCCTATCAGACGTCTCCGCCTATCTCCCGCTGTGTGCGCCGGTCTGTACTCTACCAGGCGACTACCGCTGGCGGGCGTTCTCCTACTCCTCCAGCGAGGCGCGCCGGGAGCCGGCCTGCACCTCGGCGTCCTTGGTCACCGTCTCAGCCTGCCGCAGGAGGTCGCGCTCGGCGGCGCTGGCGTCCACCTCCGGACACCCGGTGCCGCCCAGCTGCGACAGGATGGTGTCGCGCGCCGCCGCCAGGTGCCGCTGCTGGTGGCGGCGCAGGCGCGCGCGCGTCTCCTGCCGCTGCACCTCCGGCAGCACGAAGCTGTGCACCAGCTCCGACGCCAGCTCCTCGGCCTGCCACTCGTCCCGGGGCCTGCCGGCGGCCGGGGCCGGGTCAGCGGCGGCTACAGGTGAGGCTGCAGCTGCTAGTGTATGACTACCTATGGCGGGGGCGTGACGAGACGTAAACAGGCTGGGTTTACACCTGGCCCCGAGATACACCCAGAAATAATGTTTTCCTATTCTGGCCCCAAAGAGTCGCCAGCCCGAGACATATCCAGTTTATATTATTGATCCCCTCGGAAACCTATTATGGACGACTACGTTAGTGAGCGTTCTGACTGTAGCCACTGAAGTAGACAACACACAGATTACGCTTATCACCCAGACCGTCCCCCTCGCTCACTTTTGGTCCAGCTCGTAGACGATGTCGTTGAGGTGGCTGGCGAGCTCGCGGACGTGCTGCCGCGCCTGCTGGTCGGCCGTCTGCGCCGTCGACTCCAGGATCACGTCCTCCAGGTAGGTGTCCACCGTCTGCTGGTGCACCTTCATCGTCTGCCGGGCAAAGGTTGCATCAGCTAGACGGTCTGCTGCTGCTGCTGTTAGATCACTAGTGGTCGGAGGTTTCACCTGATTTTCCTATCCCATTCACGAGTCTACTCATCACCTATGTAATCTCTGATACTTATCAGCTCCACCGTGTAAGAAGCGCTCAGCTAGGTCATTTCAGGGATATCAGACGATTAGGACTGGATCACGGTAACGCATCGCTCGATGGCGGACTGACCCGTTTAAAGATCTCGTCCATCTCGCGTCGGCGGCGCATCTCGCGCTGCCTGAGGCCGGCCTCGGCGGCCTCGCGACGCTGCCGCTCACGCTCCGCCATCAGCACGAAGGCGTGGATGCGACGCTCCTCCTGCCGACAGTGGGTTTGATGAACGAACGTGTGGATGCGGCGCTCTATCCGACACTTAGGCGGATGAGGAGCTTGTGCACCGAATCTGGGCTTTGGCCTCCTGCGATAGGGTAAAACGAAGGGGAGGTAGTACGGCGGCACGATTGCGTTTTATTGAGAGGAGCTGGATACAGATGTAGACCTTTCACGGTTATTACAATGCCTGTAACAAGTGTGCCATTTTCCAACAGTGCAATGATTTCATTCAAGAGTTTCGATGAGAACTACGTCAAATCCAACCATAGTCTGCCACGTGTTGTACTCAAGTTTTCATTTTGAGACGATTTTTGTACGTTCTCCGCTCGAGAATGTTAACGTTCAGCATAATCTGGGCAGTAGCGCGGCGTCGGATTTGGACCTGGAGGCGGATGAGCTCGTTGCTGAGCTGGTCCATCAGCCGGGAGACGGCGCCGCTCTCGATGCGACACAGCGCCTCCTCCACAAACTGGTCCTGTCGACCGCCGCGGAACCGGTCAGCTCTGGTCAGAGGTGAACCCAGGTACAGCAGCTCCGCCCAACGGACTGCAGGGCCAGCCCGCGTCATCACCGGGGAATTCTGGGGCGGGAGGCTGCTAAGGTGCTAAGATTCTAAGGCTGCTAAGGCCGTTCTAAGGTAGCTAGATTAAATGAGAGAACGGGCGTGACTCGAAGTAACATTTCGCTGGCGCTTCCAGCCTAGCGTGAGAAAACTAGTGGAAAACTGCACCCCAGCTATCCACCTTGCACCGAGGTAGCCGTAAATCGGAACGGAAATCAACAAGCAGGAGGTGGCGGCGGCAGACGTCTCAGACGTGCGTAGCCGTCGCGGCGCGTGGGTCCCGTTACCTGGCTGTTGGCGGCGTCGCGCATGCGCTGCATGCAGATCACTTTTCTGTGCTCGTGACCCTTCTGCTCCATGGCGCTGTCCTGGAGGGCGTGAGTGCCGCGCAGCTCCTGTATCAGGTCATAGCGGCGCTCCACGCCGCGCAACATCTGCGCCGCAGACAGAGGCGGCGGATCAGCACCTCGGTACGCCGGCAGCACTCAGACTTAGCAGTCCGCCAGATAAACCATATCGAAGGGTTTAAATGCACATCTTGTTTAAATCGTCTGATTTGATCATGAAACTCAAGGATCTAAACACCAGGCGTATCTGTGTGCCTTACTGCAGTAGTTGCTACCGGCACCGTCGCCCCGTGCCAGAGCTCCTCTCGGCCATGCCGTACACCGGCCTACCCTGATCTGCGCCGCCCGGCCGCGGATCAGCTTCTGAGACAGATGGCCGCCTGAGCGCGGTCCTGGTCCTCCTGGTCGGGAGCGGCCACCGTGGGCGTGACCGGCCGCGGCGGCGGGTGCACGATCTTCTCCAGGAAGCGCGGCGACGCCAGCTCCCCGCCCGCCAGAGCCGCCTCCTTCTCAGCCTGTCGCCGCGAACAGGGACCGATACAAAAGGACGTACACACGGTGTAGTAGCGACCGATAGCTACGTTCTAATCACGAATTCCCAATTTTGATCAATCGTCATGTATGTGGGAGCTACTAAGGAAATAGGATGCCTCTCTTCACTGAAATAAGCTACTTATCCTAAGCAAACTGTCAAGTTGTGGCTAGTGTGCCTCGTGCGATATACTGAAGTCTGTGGTCGGGAGCGTGATAACAGTTCTTAACAGTGGTCAGTTACGACTCATCGGATCCGAGCACGGGCATACCGGGGGCGGGAATATGGGCACCACCGGCTCCTGCTACCTTGATCATGCGATGGACGTCCAGCAGCTCCTTCTGCAGCAGGAACTTGCGTGAGTAGCGCCGCTCGATCAGGTGGCTGACTGGCTGGTCCGGCATCCTGATCACGGGCGAAGTCAGCGCCTCACCGTGCAGCTGCTCCAGCATCTCGATACCTGAACATGTCACAGCAAAAGTTAGCCCGCACTAGCATCAATACCTGACGTCACAGCACAAGTCAGCCGCTCCAGCATCTCAATACATGACAGCACAGCACAAGTCAGCTGTTCCAGCGCCTCAATACCTGATGTACAGCACAGCCAGCTGCTCCAGCATCTCAATACCTGACGTACAGACAAGTCAGATGTCACACCTGACGTCGCGCACAGTCGCCGCTCGACATCAATACCTGATGTCACAGCACAAAGCTGCTCCAGCATCTCAATACCTGACGTCACAGCACAAGTCAGCCGCTCCAGCATTCAATACCTGATGTCACAGAAAGTAGCCGCTCCGCATTCAATACCTGATGTCACAGAAAAGTACTGTTCCAGATCAATACCTGACTCACAGCACAAGTCAGCCGCTCCAGCATCTCAATACCTGATGTCACAGCACAAGTCAGCCGCTCCTGCATCTCAATACCTGACAGCACAGCACAAGTCAGCCGCTCCAGCACATCAATACCTGACGTCACAGCAAAAGTCAGCTGCTCCAGCATCTCAATACCTGACTCACAGCACAAGTCAGCCGCTCCAGCATCTCAGTACCTGACGTCACAGCACAAGTTAGTCCGCTCCAGCACCTCAATACCTGATGTCACAGCACAAGTCAGCCGCCCCAGCACATCAATACCTGACGTCACAGCACAAAGCTGCTCCGCATCTCAATACCTGATGTCACAGACAGTCAGCCGCTCCAGCATTCATACCTGATGTCACGCACAAGTCGCCGCTCCTGCATCTCATACCTTGTCACGCAAGTCACTGTTCCAGCATTCATACCTGACTCACAGCACAAGTCAGCCGCTCCAGCATCTCAATACCTGATGTCCGCACAAGTCGCCGTCCTGCATTATACATGACAGCCGACAGTCAGCCGCTCCAGCATTCAATACCTGCTCACAGCACAAGTCAGCCCGCTCCAGCATCTCAATACCTGATGTCACAGCACAAGTCAGCCGCTCCAGCACATCAATACCTGATGTCACAGCACAAAGCTGCTCCAGCATCTCAATACCTGATGTCACAGCACAAGTCAGCTGCTCCAGCATCTCAATACCTGATGTCCGCACAGTCAGCCGCTCCTGCATCTCAATACCTGATGTCACGAAAGTCACTGTTCCAGCATCTCAATACCTGACTCAGCACAAGTCAGCCGCTCCAGCATCTCAATACCTGACTCACAGCACAAGTCAGCCGCTCCAGCATCTCAATACCTGATGTCACAGCACAGTCGCGCTCCAGCATTCATTACCTGATGTGCAGTCAGCCGCTCCGCATTCATACTGACGCACAGCACAGTCGCCGCTCCGCACATCATACCTGATGTCACGCAAAGTCACTGTTCCAGCATCTCAATACCTGACTCCGCACAAGTGCTGCTCCAGCATCTCAATACCTGACGTCCAGCACAAGTCAGCTCCAGCATCTCAATACCTGACGTCACAGCACAAGTCAGCCGCTCCAGCATCTCAGTACCTACCTGACGTCACAGCACAAGTCAGCTGCCTTGAACACATCACAAAGTCCAACAAACACCTGCGCTGGATTTCACGGGCTTAAACACAACACAACTACGTTCATTCAGTAGTCCAAACAACTGTATTCTCCAATTCTGAATCATCTGTATCTGCTAGAAGCACGCAGCTCCGCTCTCACCACCGACCTCGGCGCGTCTCCAGGTAGGGCAGAGTGAGCCGCTGCGGCTGGCCCCGCAGGTGGTCGATGTCGGCGCCCTCCCGCGTCAGCGGCGCGAAGGCCTTGGAGCCGGGTGTGTCGTACTCGGCGATAATGTCCCGCTTCCGGCCCGCGGTCTGGCTCAGCTTCTCGTCGTACCAGCGCTGCAGCCGCCGGGCGTCTGGTGTACCACACGGGGAGGGCAGGCAGACAGCAAGAATTAGCTGTTCCAGACAGTTCGTGACTTAGTAGCAGACTTTATGTACTTTTGTAGACCGGATTCTTCAGTATGTTCTTATTTCTCCTCTTCTGCGCTAACCACATTCTGCGTTTTTTTACACAAAAGGGCGCATTGGTCGGAATAAGCACAGCGATACTGAGGAAGGTTTCATCATTATAATTGAGGGTAAGTGCGCGCCGACAACGAAGGTCATGTGGCAGTGAGGAAAGTTTCCCCTCATTCATAAATGTGAGGGTGCTACGTATTCACAGCAGGAAAGGGATGACTCATAACACAGCTAGCCAGGCTGAACACACATCGCGCTCTCGTACCACCGCCCGTCCACCCGAATGACTCGGGTCGCATACCTCTGGCGTAGCAGGCCTGGATGCGGTGGATGTTGGTGTCGCGCTCCGCCACGCGCTTCTGCCAGCGCCGCTCCAGGCGGCGCGTCACCCGCTGCCGCCGCCGGTCCTCCTGCTCCTTCAGCAGCCGCTTCATCAGCTCCAGACGCAGCTCCTGTCGACGCGACGCACGGACATGTTGTCACTTATACGGAGAAATATTAGTTGGATTGGTGAGCACGCAATCTTAATGAGCTTCCCATTTACGACGATGGTCATTTTCAGGTAGTGTCAAGATTCAGTAGTTGTTTGAGTGCAGTTTATCCTGACCGGTGGAACAGTATTTGGCCAACACACGTACGATAGGCTAGGGACTTTAGTATACCGTCGACTGTGATGAATGGTCACAAGTGTTCAATTACTCTCGAGAACAGAGTCTATGGCTTGCGGAAATGCAAACGCCAAGGAGAACCAGAAATTCGCATGGATATTTTAACTGAGTCCGTTTCGCGATACGTGACGTCGCCACCAACCATTCACTAGAGCCCGCTGCCAGCCGGGCGGCGGGCTGACCTGTATCTGGCTGATCTCCTGCTCGCGGACGAGCCACTCCTGGCGCTCTATGCTCTCGATGAGGCGGATGCGGCGCTCTCCGTAGCAGCGGTCGCCGCTGGGCGGCAGCGTCTCGCTCCAGGAGCGCCGGTTCCTCAGCCGCTCAATCATCTCCACCTCGGCCACTCCCGCCGGCAGGCCGTGACCTGGCGCGGGAGTACCGGAAGATCGTATTTGGGCTTAAAGACACGGTCATGTAGCGCCGTGAATATCGACAGTGGTAAATGCTAGGTTTGTATTATGTCGACCTCAACTACAAAACTGTCATTAACAACGGAAAACTGAAGTCTCGAGTCGGCACTTTGGTTCCGTAACAATTGCACACACCGCTACCCGAGCGCGACTGTCCAGGTTGGCACTGACCCCACGACAGTGTGGCGACCGTCAGCTCCTCGGCCCAGTCTCCGTCCACCACGCGGTAGGGCGGTGAGTAGGGGTCCGTCTGCGCCTCCGACTCCCTGTAGTCGGTCTGAGTGCCCCGACTGCGGGTGCCCACCGGCGGGGGCGGCGCCAGACCGACGGCGGCCGCCCCCGCCGTCAGTGAGGGCGAGGGTGCGGCGGGGAGCGCCCAGCAGGCCGGGTCATCGCCGGGCCCCGGCGGCGGCGGGTCCAGGTGGAGGCCCGCCGGGATGATGGCGTGCTGGTAGGCTGGCAGCAGGCTGACGGACACGGTGGTGACGGGGGGTGAAGGTTAACAGGGGGACTGCTGCACAGTAACTCAGGACGGGCTGTTGGTTACCTGTTCCTTCAGTTACCTGCTGTTAATCATCCAGCGGAGGAGTCCACGTTCATTGGCGACTTACGTTCGATAAAACGCAGTGCCATGGCTGAAATTTTGTTCAGTTCCAGCGAAAGAATACATGCGGAATAACGCAGATCAAAACAAATTTAGCAGTACTTTGTAAATATTTGTCATGTAGTGTATACTATTATATATAGTGCCTAAAAGCAAACATTTAATGCCTAGCAACAATACCCTGTATGAAACGAAAACAGATTTCACCCCTCAAGCGAAAGTCCAGGATCTAAGAAATAAAGAGAAATTAAGTGGCCATATTGTCTGCTCTCAAGTTTACATTTTCCGCAAATATACGTTTATTTATAGCCCTTCCCAAGTATATCGTAAGTAATAGCTAAATGGTAGCAAAAATCCGCCGATTCTTCCACTCACATGTTGAAGTACTTATATCGATTCCTCCCCGTAATTTCTGGATCGTTGTTCAGCTTTTCATGTTCCCTGTAAAAAGCACAAACATTTTAATCAGCGCGCTCTGAACGAAACCGGTGCAGCCTTACCAGAAATGCTCCATAGATTAGTGCGTCGCGCGGAGTGCCTCTTTGCCAACCAACTGGAGCGATGTTAACACCAGCGCCATCTCGACCAATCAGTATCAGGCACTGGTACAGGGGGTGGTGCGGGAACGCCCCCTCCCCCTGACTTGCGCCCAGGGGGTGGGGGCCACTCTGGGCCCCGCTGGTGCCCAGTGGAACGCCAGCGGGGCCACAGGGAAAACAAGTAGGTTTGTGTTTATTTCAGCATATTTTTTGTCATGCCATAAGTTTTTGGGATTTAAGTTTTTTTAAAAACACTGAGGATTGTTCCGAATCCCCATGGCTGCCCATCCGCTGAACGTAATACCGTATCCGCGCCTAGCCATGGAGGCAGCTGCACTCTTTAGATTTTTTAGATATCTCGTTCTGGATCAGGATTGTGCGAGATTGGTAGCTATATGTTTCGTGCTGGTTTTTGCCGGCAGTAACGATGGCACAAACCATCTGGCATAAACCAGTTTTTTACTTCTTTACCTTTAATTGCCACGGATCAGGCTATCTGGAACGGCAATATTTGAATATAAAGTAGATAGTACAACAATATGAGCCAAGCATGGTGTCGACTGAACAGAGTTGACTTGGGGTAAAGGGCTGTACGATCAATTCGCGCTCGTTAGGGAATAGCGTGGTTTGTGACAGGCCCTGCCGAAATTTCCTAGAACAGTTATACCGCTTGGGTTGCAAATTGGCGGCCGCCATGACTGCTTGCCTTCGACTGAGCCTGGGTTCGAATCTTCAAGGAAGATCCCAGGCAACACGCACTGAGTTAATCACGGTGAAGATTCGTGTTATTACGGTAAAAATTCGTATTAATACGACAAAAGTTCCGTGGGATTGAAGGTGGAAAGTCAAGAGACAATGCTAACACCATGACTTGCAATGCAGTCACGGTGGTTCCATAGTTTATATGTTGCCCTAATTTTTCAATGTGAATCAGTGTTGGTGATTTTTGCCACTATGCCACTGCCAGGATCGGATCCAGACCGACGGGTTTCGGGGGGCAATGGGGCTCAAAATCGTGGAAACGTTTTTAATAGAAACCCGCAAAAATCTGGAGGTTCCTGGTTTGCCCCCCTGGATTTAGTGTCCACCACCGCTGTGTTGAATGATAAACTCATTTCATTGTGGGACAAATATTAATAGGCGTGGTGCAATAAGCCAGGTTCACTAGCTGATAACACTAGCTCCTCACCTACTTCAGTGCTGGAACCAGCAATTACTGTCGGTGCTGGAGACCGAAGTCCTCTCAGTACCTTACCCTCAGACGTGCAAAAGCCGAGGCTACGCCCCTGAATGCCTTTGCGTAATAACCAATCATGCCCTGCCTGCAAGTGGCGTTTAACAATACTGTGCTCTACTCAATGACTGTTTTGAAGCTCACCTGATACGGTAGTCCGGCTTGGCGGGAGGAAATGTTTTCCGGAACAACTGCCATGAGTAGCCCGGGTAGTTTGGAAGCGTGCTGAACATAGTCTCGAAGTTTGGCACACATTGCTGGGGAAAAGGCGTGGAAAATCGCCGTCAAATGAATCACGCCCGGCAATAAAACCGAATCTATTTGGGTTGGCAGGAAGTCATGCTGATAAAAATGCGACCTCCCGGTCCCACCGGTTCAGAAATCCCAAGTCGGCATATAAAATGGATGGTGGTGATATATCAGTGTACATCAACTGAATATAGCATACAACACAAGGGCAGATGGCAAACCGTGCCGGCAGGCTTAGAGTGAAAAGCAAAGTTGAAAATACCGCTTGCCGCTTACCAGCCGCGATATTTCCAGGGTTGCCTTGTAAGCTTCATTGTTGTACTCCTTTGAACTGGACACGGTGAAGATCGGATCTGAAAATTGATAAATGTAAACACTAAAAACTGCGCCCCGGTTAGTCCAGGACCAAAGTCCCGCCCCTCGCCACTCGTTTAACAGCTTGCAAACAACGTCATAAGTTTCTGCATGTCTAGCTCCAACCCCGCCATCCGAACGAGCGAGTCCCACAATGGCGGGTTAGTTTTGAAGCCATGTTCCACAGAGCACGGGGACTGCCGCCCCGCTCCGGTCACCCTCTCACCAGTATGTTGCCAGCCGACCTACGTCGGCTAAATATTGAGCGCCGGGGCGTCCCAGGGGAACTGATTGCAAGCTTTGACCACTGCCACTGCACGGTTTTCTGAGTGGGTCGGAGCCCAATGCTCTACCAACTGATCCACAGGGGCAGCTTATACATGGAGTAGGAGATCATGACAAAAACATGTGTGCGGCTTAGGCCCAGAATCGTTAAATGGAAATCATGTGGTAAAACTCACCATAAATGAAGTCCAGACATCGGGATTTCAATGCCGGCTTCGTTGTTGTTATTGTCTTCGAAGCCATTGCTGAATAATTTGACCCTGCAACACAGGTTGTGAAACGACCGGGAATGAAGTGGCACAATCGAGCAATGCGGGCGATCAGTCCTATGCTGAGAATTTATCAGTCTCTTGATGTAGCTTAGAGAGTCTAAGAAGTTTTCTTAGCATTAACACGCGCATTGACGGGGGCGGGTACCCGCCCCCTCGGGTTTTTCGGAGATAGTAGAAAAACGGCGCCGCGTAGCGCCGCTGTACGTGGTATACCTTTTCCTTCATCATTTTTACAACTTCTGTGAAAATTTTAAGGTTAGGTCATCTCAGGTCAGGTCACCAGTACAGGTCAAGTGACCCGACCTCAAAAAGTTTAAGATAGCATAAGTCGGAGCAGGGTGAACTTATCCGATTGAAACTCATATCACATAATGGCCCCACCGAGTTCTCTAAAATTTGTTCTGGTATTTTTGATATCGATAACCTAAGGTCAGGTACGGGGCATGACCTCTCCATTGGAAATACATGGGAAAAATGGTTTTTACGGAATAACTCAGTAACGGATGGTGATAGAGCATTTATTTTAGCTCAATTAGACTTGCCTGGGCTTTGCGGTTCTAATGATATGCATTTTATATAATTTGACCCTGACCTGACCTCAGGTCAGGTCAAATCCTTGATTTGACCTAGTAAGGTCAAAGTATATATCATTCGATTCGGCTTGCTAAGAGGATTCATATAGTTCAAGTCGTTTTGCTCTATCTGTACTTGTTCAGATGTAATGGCCGAAAAGCTGAATTTACATGTTATCCCTATGACGGGCATGTTTTGACCTCTCGTGACCTTAAATGTGACCTGACAAAAAATGGTCAAATGTTTTCGATGGAGAAGTGGATGGGCAGCCCAACGCCGTTTACCGTTTTTCGCTAACTACCGTGGTTCTCGAGATCTTAGGGGCGGGTACCCGCCCCCCCGTCAATGCGAAGGTGGCTCAGACCCCCGTCAATGTGCGTGTTAAGATGTGCTCTTGATCAGCGATAAGCACAAGCTCATAAAAGTAAGCAAACTTAATATTGCGAGGGGTGACCTGACTGGAGTGGCGTTGTAAACATTTAATTAAAGCAGATGAAACCTCTTCACTGGCTTCTGTGGGACATGCCATTTTTCACCGTCTTTAGGAAAACTGAGTAAATGTTTGTAAACCTACGGTAATTTGTTAGCTTGAATTCATACCAACGAACTTAGTTGGAAGCTATGATGTCTGAGACGCTGAGTTCCAATGCATATAATCATTATTTGACAAACCCCTTCACTGCAGGTATGCTTTTGTTAGCAAACCTTCGTGTGTTGTGACGCAAGGTTTCAAGTTATTCATTTGACTACATACAGCATGCGTTACGAAACCATCGCTGATGGAAGCTCACAATCGAGTGATAAGAGTGATCGTGTACAAAGATGATACCATTCGACGAGGCATATATGACTCACCACAAGAACCGGAGACCTTTACGATATGCAGGAGGGTCCAGTGCCTATTTAAATATCTTCATTTTGCCTTTTTCCCGTGCTTGTGGAAACATTTCCGGAAACTCCGCACGTCATCCGAAGGCCCTCCTATGGGGCCTTCGCTGCACCTATGCACGGGTCGGCAAAAACAAGTGCACCGAGTCGTCGGGAACAATCCTAGTCAAAACTTTTTCCTTCGATTCTCCGCCAGCCCTCAACCCTATTACTGGCTTGTCTTCCAAGTGACCCAGGGACGGATCCAGGGGGAGGGACAATCCGGCCATACCCCTCCCCAATCGAAATCAATGGCAACGCTCATCCATGATCGAAATCAATTTGGTTAATCAATCCTTCTTCATCCTCCAAATATATGAGATCAACGGTGACTTCAATACATCCGGGGGACCGAAAAACGGACCCCGACTTCCGATCGACATTACGATATCTCTTGCAATTGAATAAAACCTTAGTTATAAGTAGCTCATTTCTTTCCAGCACCGCATAATTATAATATGATGGATATGTTTATTTATATATTCGTATATAGGAAGCAGATTCTTTTATGCCTTGTTCGTTAAAGATTACTGCTTGTTGGGCCGCAGAAAATTGCATAGATTAGAACTCCATGTTTCATGATCAGTTTAATTATTTTTGGAATGTTTGTGCAAAGTTGAAGCAAAGGACATTAAAGCAAATAAGTCGTCACATAGCAATATTTCACAAACATCTCGCATGTTCACGCGCACAATCAACGCTCTATAAAGTAATAAATCGCTTTGAATTTTCAAATCCTAACAGTAAAGCGCACAGCATATCGAGAATTGACCTTTAAATACAAAAATACCTAGCACATATTTCGATCGTTAGTAATATTCCACAGTTCACAAACAACCTGAAAACACTACGCTTACACAGCTGCCTATTTAGTTTACGTGTATTCCTATCGTATAAGGGAGCCTATTTGAGTTGTTTGGTGTGAGTGCCGATGAGTGACGTGTCCCGGATTTACGGCCCCCTGCAATTGAATCTGTGCACACTAGGCTCGGCAATTATCATTCAATGTTCAGTGTTTTTGCAACACGATCATGCCCCGAAAAGCTGGAGGGGCCAAACCCTCTTTTGCCCCCCGCTAAAGCAAACTAGTGCTTCATAAATTATCAATTGGGGACGCACGTCAGATAGTAAACAACCTTTTCATCGCTTTTGTCCGTTTGCAAAGTACTTCTTTGAGCGTGAAAAAATTGATTCGCTGCACCAGTTCAATTCTGCCGGCCGCCGCCACCCCGCTCAACCTTCCTTTGTCGCCAAAATCATGGTTTCGCCCCCTCAACCAACCGTCTGGAGCCGCCACTGCGCTCTAAGAAATACACTAGATCAAGGACACCGGCGCTATGCCAGCCTACCTAGTAGGTATACTGTTAACCCTCACCCCGGTGGGGGTGTTTGAACGCCCCATCGGATTATTCCAACGGCACGAAAAAACGGCGGCGCGAAGCGCCGTCGTACTGAGCAAACCTTATCCTTTATCAATTCCGCAACTTTACCCAAAATTTTAAGGTTGGGTTATCTCAGGTCAGGTCACCAGTGCAGGTCAAGTGACCTCACCTCCAAAAATGTTTAAGGCGGCATAAGTAAGAAATGAGTTTTAAAATGGTGTCGAAAATGACCATTATCTGCCAAGTTATTTTTTTATTTTAGGCCTAAATTAATATTAAAAGAATAGGCACAATAATAGGAGATAATAGGAGCTTTCGACGTCAAGTCATCATCAGCTATCGAATTGAAACTTATACCACATAATGGGCTCACCGAGTGCTACACAATTTGTTCCGGGATTTTTCATATCGACGACCTAAGGTCAAGTACGGATCATGACCTCTACATTGGAAATACGTGGGAGAAGCATAAATTGGGCTGTATTCGTGTAGATACAGCTGAGAATACTTTCATATTCTCCAAATCGGAGCATCCTGGACCCCTCTCCAGGTTAATGTTACAATTTTTACCTGTGACCTCTGAGAGGTCATCTGGAGCTACTTAAGCAGTTTTCAGATTTAGGTCAATAACTGCATGACATGATGATGCATCTTTTATTTTGATATCATTGAGTTTGGATTGCTTTTGCAAGTCGATTGATATGCATATTGACTGCAGTAGGTTAAAATGTTACCTTGCCTGACATAAGGTCAGGCCATTTTTTTGTTTTGACCTAGTATGGTCATATTATACATTATTCAATTTTCCGTGATGAGAGGAAGCGAAATGGGGCCTAAAAATGATTCTAACTCAACTCGGGGTCATTCCACCATAAATCGACCAAGGTATAAAATCCTACTATTTATTTCCTCCAAAATTGGTATATGGGGACTCGCATAGGCGTAGAATCCACCCATGGCACCCAAAAACTTATTTGAAAATTGGTTTGAGAGAAATAGCCTCCGGAAATTTTTGAAGGTCATTATGTAGGCATTGATTAGAAAGCCTATAGCTCCCAAAGTTTTCGAGTGATTTCTGAAAATTTTGTGGTCTTAGGATGCAAATTTTACGGGCAACATTTTGGCTATCTTCAATTTTGAAATTTAAACAGAAAATTGTTAGTGACCTCATGACCTAGTTTTATAACGGTGACGTTGGCCCGTAGTACAGTGAAATTTAAAAATTATCTTGAAAGCGTTTTGACATATGGTAGTAGTCTTTCATATCAAGTAATGAAAAAATGGCTTTCGAAATGCATATACTACTTTTACCTTCATATATATAACACTAGGTGTCACTGTGAAGCTATGATAGCGTAACTCATGTTCTAATTGACTTGCAACTTTAAAATAAAAACATTGGAAGAAGCAAAACCAAGCAGTCAACCTAGAATTGAAGCACTTTACCACAAGCACAAGAATAAGGGGTTGCACTCCTCTATTTTGAAATCATATTATTGTCCCTTTGGGAATGAACTTATCTGTGGTAAATTTAATGTATGGTTGTTTGGATCATTGTACATCTTTTGAAAATAAATGTGTCCCCATCACATTGAATTACCGAACTATGATGTCATTTCCCGAAACATTTAACCCGCGCCCCACCGGGGGTCCGGCGCCACCTTCGTCCCGTCGGGGGCCATCAATGTCCCCCCTAACTCCGAAAATATGGAAGTTTGCGCAAAACTGCAAAGTGTATTAGAAAGATCATGCCAATTCAGTAAGATTTTACTTGACATGTTTAAGCGCTCAGATCTATGTTTTGACCTCCAGATGTCAAGTTATGTCACGATAGGCTATTTCCAGTAAAATATGCAATCCTTAAGAAACATGAACATAGCTCTCACTCCATTAGAGCTATTGAGATCTGGCAAACATCATTTGGTAGGAAAATCCCAGGACTTTCTCCGTTATTTGGAACAGAATGGCCTCCCGCCAGTGGTTTGACCTCCAGAGGGTACCTCGTGACTTAATATGACCTGAGGGCACGAAAGGTAAGAAAGTGTCCTTGTTGTATATCAAATGAAAACCAGTGACGAGACATACACGATGGCCTTTAATTCAGTGCTCTAGCTTAATTAGGTCAAAAGTAATTGTCAAAATACTGTTTTTGACCTCTGGTGACCTCTGATGCTCTCAGATAGGTCAAAGGGCAATATCGCCCCTGGGATCCATGAAAGGGTGTCCAAGAACGCTTTTCTGAGCAATCTGAGCATTTACGATTATTTTGTGACTTTTAGCTCATGAGACAGCTTTTCCCATGCTTTTTCTATGGAAGATGTTACCTGGTAACCTGACCTCAGGTCACCAAATCGAAAAATCCCGAAAATACATTTTGTAGACTCCAGAGGGATCATCAAGTGTAGAAAGTTTAAAATCGATCGGCTTAGAAATGTAACTATGGTAGCGCTCAAAAGTTAAAGTGAGGTGGTCTTGGTTGACCTCACCTGGTGACCTGACCTAGGGTGACCCGGGGTAATAAATTTCAGGGATGATGGGAAGATAATGGGGTAAGAGGTAGAACCCTCAACCGTGGTGCTACCCCTCGTTGCTTTTTTGTTGTTCCGAAAAAAACCTTAGGGGTCATCGATTTCATTATTCTAGTTGGGGCGAGGGTTAAGGAAGATTTTGGCTTTTGAGGCGTTGTACCGCGTTCCCCCGTGCGTAGCTTGAATTTAAAACATGTTATGACCTCAGTTCGGCTTCTATAGCCTTTGGTAATCTCTTGTGGCATTTCAAACATGTGTTTAAGCTTGACCGATGGTAATCTCTAAGTGAATTTTGCTCAGCGTACTCATTCTTTTAGCTCTTTTATAATGAAGAAGTTTTAGGCACTAAAAACATCATTGGTGATTTTTAGTGGTGCATCGCACTGCATGAGACTGGTTCAGAGTTCAAAAGTACTCCTTAGAAGTGAGAGCAACTAGTTCAAGTGTCCACACCATTTAAATGGACTATTCATAAGCAATTCGGAATGATTTACGCCAATTTAATGAGTTTCTAATCACCTGTAACTGCTTACAACCCCTTCAAGGTCAAATTAGTTCAAAGGTCGAAAAAGTCAAGTCCGTATTGGAAGAAAAACGTCTTGTTCAGTGTCCTTTTCATGCAAATTGACTATTCGTAAGAAATTTTGCATCATTTACGCCAAGTGTCTACTTCATCATCTGTTATTGCTTACACCCCCTTCAAGGTCAAATAAGGTCAAATTTCGAAAAAGGTCAATTCCATATAATATACAAACCAACTAGTTTAGTGTCCATATCATTCAAATCCACTATTCATTAACCATTATGCATCATTTACGCCAAGTTTGCTTCTTCATCTGTTATTGCTTATCCCCCTATCAAGGTAAAATAAGGTCACAGGTCAAAAAAGGTCAGTCCGTATCGGACGCAACTCAAATAATTCGGTGTTCATCTCATTTAGAAATACCAATTTGAAACACGCATCTGTAGTCGTTATTCGACACAGATTTATCACTGAGGCCATGCAAGGTCAAATCAAGGTCATTGAATGCCAAAAAGGTCATGAAAGGTCTAACCTCATAGAAGTGGTCCTCAAAAGTTGGAAGAAAATATTCTGGGCCAGTTCATGAGCAAATGCTGCAAAAGAACGATGAGAGACAGGAGCATTCACGTGAAAACGGGTACAAGCGCCCAAATGATCCCAACATGCCTCCACTCCTGAGGTCATAACTCCGTGACATTGAAAGGAAGGAACAACTTGTTTTCTCACGCAAAATATGCGCAATGAATGCCCTAGAGGCTATAGAATATTTCAAGACTCTAACTTAAGAAGCTTGTTTTCAATTCCTGAAAACCCTGCGGGGGGGGGTTGCAACAACCCCCTGTAAGTGCAAGGGTTAACACACCCCATGGCATTGACTAGAAATAAATGGGTTAAAAAGTCCATGGTGCCCCCTTAAATTCGGACGTTCCGCCACCACTGGCATTAATTATACCGTCAGTTACGACGGCACAGCTCCATAGTGACACCTAGTGTCATGTTTCGGAAGTAAAAAGTAGTACATTTTGTGCAAAAACCATATTTTTATTATTTTACCTAAAAGAGAATTGCCAAATGTAAAAATCCTTCCACACGAATTTATAAATTTCACTGTACTGCGGGTCAGGGTCGCCGTTCAAAAACTAGGTCATGAGGTCAAATTTGTAGAAAAATAAAAATCGAAGATGGCCAAATTGAAATATGTTAAATGGTGAACACAAACGTAAAATATCACTTAAACAAATATCATTAAAATAATGGCAGAACTAAAGGCTTTCAAAACAATGCCTACATGGTGACCCCCGAAAAATGCCGGAGGCTATACCTATCTTACAAAATTTTCAAATAATTGTTTTGACGCCATGGTTCGATTCTAAACCTTTGAAACCCCCTTGACACCAATTTTGGGGATAATCAAAAATAGAAGGGTTTTATTTTACGATATTTTTGGTCGATTTATGGTGGAATGACCCCTCTGTCAGACGCTAGAGCCCAAAACTCTACTCCAAATGTCACTTTCTTTGACCCGTCATGACCAGGGGCGCAGCCGGGGGGGCACAGGGGGCACGTGCCCCCATCGGTGCCGGGGTGCCCTTTTGATTGCCAGGTGGTGTACCCTCTTTGGGCCGTGCCGTTCGAAATTTAGTGCCCTACGCCGTTGAACCTAGATGGAACTAGACTGCATTTAGTGATTTAAGCTATTGTTTGACAATTAAGTGCCTTTTTGATCAGCTAGGGCATTCTGTCGCCTTCCTAGCACCCGGGAAGAGTATAGGCACGTAATCCGTTTCCAAATAATGCCTCATCATCACCAATAATCGTACGGGCGGAGCTAATCTGGTGCCCCTGAGCGCTGGTCTTGGCCCTTGAGCTGATCATGTGCCCTCTGAGCTGATCTGATGCCCTCGTAGTCAATCTGGTGCCCCCCACCTGAGAAAATAATTGTGCCTTCTGAACCTATATAATGCTCTCTGAGTTAGTTTGATGCCCCCGAGCTTGCCTGGTGCCCTATTAGCTGTTTCAGTGCCCCTTGAGCTGATCCGGGCCCCTTGAACTTATTTAATGCCTCCCGGAGTTTATTAACTGTCCAGTGGGGCACAGGGAGCACGTGCCCCCATCGGTGCCGGGTGCCCTTTTGATTGCCAGGTAGTGTACCCCCTTTGGGCCGTGCCGCTCGAAATTTAGTGCCCTACGTCGTTGAACCTAGATGGAACTAGACTGCATTTAGCGGTTTCAACTGCTGTTTGACAATTAAGTGCCTGTTTGTTCAGCTAGGGCATTCTGTCGCCTTTCAAGCACCCGGGAAGAGTATAGGCACATAATCCGTTTCCAGATAATGCCTCATCATCGCCAATAATCGTACGGGCGGAGCTCATCTGGTGCCTCCTGAAGCTGATCATGTGCCCTCTGAGCTGATCTGGTGCCCTCGTAGTCAATCTGGTGCCCCCTGAGAAAATAAGTGTGCCTTCTGAACCTTATAATACTCTCTGAGTTAGTTTGATGCCTCTGAGCTTGCCTGGTGTCCTTTTAGCTGTTTTAGTGCCCCTTGAGCTGATCCGGGCCCCTGGGCTTATTTAATGCCTCCCGGAGTTGATCTACTGTCCAGGGGGGCACATGGGGACGTGCCTCCCATCACTGCTGGGGTAATAGCCAGGTGGAGTACCCAATTTGGGCCATGCTGCTCGAAATTTAGTGCCCTACGCCGTTGAACCTAGATGTAACTGGACCGTATGTACCGATTGAAACTATTGTTGGACAACTTAATACCTTTTTCGGTCAGTTAGGGCATTCTGTCGCCTTTCCAAGCACCCGGGAAGAGTATGGGCACCTAGTATGTGTCCACCTAATGCCTCATCGTCGCCAATAATCGTACGGGTGAAGCTAATCTGGTGCTCCTTGAGCTCATCTCGTGGCCTCTTAGCTGGTATTTGCACCTTGAACTGATTACTTGCCCTCTAAGCTGATCTGGTGCCCCTGAGTCAATCGAGTGCCCCACTGGGCAAATAATTGTGCCTCCTGAACCTATATAATGCCCTATGAGTTAGTTTAATGCCTCCAAACTTGCTTGGTGCCCTAATAGCTGATTTAGTGCCCCTTGAGCTGATTCGGGCCCCCGAGCTGATCTCATGCCTCCCCAAGTTGATTCTGTCTCCTAAGTCAATATGGTGCCTCTTCAGCTGATTAGGTGCCCCCTCAGCTGATTATTGATGTCTCCTTAGATGGTCTGGTGCCCCATGAGCTGGTTTGGTGGGCCCTGGACCAACTTTATGTCCCCTGAGCTGTTATGTTGCTCCCTGAGCTGATTTAGGCTCCTGCCATAGTCTGGGGAGGCTGGGAGCTGATCTGGCCCCCGAGCGGATCGATCTGGTGCCACCTGAGCTGCACTAATGCCCCTGAGTCGATCTGGTGCCTCCTGAGCTCATCTGATGCCCTCTGAGCTAGTCTGGTGCCCCTGAGCTAATCTGGTGCCCTTTAAGCTGAACTGGGCCTCCTTACGTGTTTTCATGAGCAGCTCTAAAGCCCTGGGCTGAGCTGGGCCCACGGAGGCTGATGAGGGCCCCTGGGATGGTATGGGGCTCCTGAGCTGATTAAGTGCCTCCTGACTTGATCTGGTATTCCCGAGCTGGTCGGGGACCATTGATCTGATTGTTTGCCCCCGAAGCTGATCTGGTGCCCTATGGGCATCTGGTGTCCCCTGAGCAGCTCTGGGGCTTTTGAACTGATTGGGTCCCGAGCTGGTGAGGGATCCCTGAGCTGATTTAGTGCCCCTGACTTGAACTTGCCCACTGCGGTGATCGATCTTTGCACCCTGAGCAGATATGCTGCTTCCTGAACTTAACTAATGCCCACTGTGTCGATCTGGTGCCTGCTGAGTCATCAGTGTGTCTCCTGAGCCCATCTTATTCCCTCTGAGCTAGTCTGGTGCCCCATGGCTAATATGGTGCCCTTTAAGCTGACTCGGGCCTCCTGGGTTGATTACGTGATTTCCTGAGCAGCTCACAGGCCCTGAGCTGAGCTGGGCCCACATGGGCTGGTGAGGGCCCCTGAGATGGTATGGGGCTCCTGAGCTGATTAAGTGCCTCCTGACTTGATCTGGTATTCCCGAGCTGATCTGGACCCCGAGCTGGTCGGGGACCACTGATCTGATTGTTTGTCCCCGAGGCTGATCTGGTGCCCTATGGGCCGATCTGGTGTCCCCTGAGCAGCTCTGGGACTTTTGAACTGATTGGGCCCCGAGCTGGTGAAGGATTCCTGAGCTGATTTAGTGGCCCTGACTTGATCTTGCCCCTGACCTGACTTGAGGCCCCTGAACTGATCTGGGCCCCAAGAGCCGATCTGGGGCCCAAGAGTGGATCTAGGTTCTGAGGGTACCCTGAGCTGGTCTGGGCGCTGAGCTTGTGAGAGCCCCTTAAGTTGGCTTGAGGCCCCTGAGGTGATCTGGCGCCTTAAACTGTTCTGGGGCTTCTTGAACTGGTTTAAGGCCCTATGAGCCCATCTGTGGCCCATTGAGCTAGTCTGATGACCTCATCTCTGGGATCAATGAGCTAGTCTGGTCCCTGGGTGAAGCATGATCAGCTCTGTGGCCCTGATCTAAATCAGGGGCCCCTGAGGTGGTCTTGAATAGACAGATAATAAGAACACAAGGCCAACTCCCGTCATCTCGGTGCGGGGTCACTGAGCTAGTCTAGTCCCTGGAGGCACAACTGGGGGGGATGGGGGAAGCTGCTCTGGAGGCCTCTGATCCACACTTGGGGGCGCCAGAGCTGGTCTTGAATAGATGGGGAATAAGAATACAATGGAAATTCCCCTTGTAAAACGGAGCTAACCAGGAATGAGGAATCTCTAAAACGGCTTATGATACCTAGGCACCCCTGGTTATATAAATTGCTTATTATACTGGTGGATTCTGGGAAGAAATGATAAAAGGGCATGTGCCCCTGAGCTCAGAGCACAGTCCCCTAAGCCAGGATTCTACTTATTAATTTAAATGAAGAACTAGTTTTCACAATTTTCAGTCCTGTCACACCTTCCCCATCCAAACCACCGGCCTGTTCACCTTTGATTTACTCTTAACTGGGACCGATCCTTGAGAATATGGAACTTAATAAACGCGTTCAAAAGGTATCTCCCAAATTTTTCCGGCAGTAAAAATGTGTTATTCCAAAGACACTATGCCACTCCTCGTCCCACGGCGATTGCGGGAGGCAAGGAACTTAATCTGCGTTCAGCCAGGGCTCACTCGTCACGACAAAACCAGTGGGCATAACAAAAGAATTTTCGACTCTAATATGCCTTAGCCTGCACATTGTAACATATATAACATGCTCCGCTGATTTCTCTGATGTTAAGTACTTGCATGAGTTGGCTGATTTGTCCTTAAATCTATCCAAAACAGTCGTGTTTTGGCTACTTCCAGGACATTTTGATGATATTTTTCTTTTTTCGGTTTTCATGGCGTTTTCCTTCTCCGTCAATGATTTATTTGCATTTTCATTGAACCAAAGATGCCCAAAAAGGATATAAACAAAGATATAGCAAGTTTTTTAGGTTACGTTAAAAAGTGCCCTTTTTTCCCCGGGGTGCCCCTCAAAGTTTGTGTGCCCCCCATACCAAAGCTCTGGCTGCGCCCCTGGTCATGACCTCAATATTGACCTGAGCTATAAAGTGACTGATATAGTTTCCTCATGAATCTGTATGAGCTATCCACCAGAGTTCGCGTTTTTTCGCTATCCCGCATAGGGGTCGAGTTCGAGGAGGGTGTTCAAACATCCCCCTCGAACTCGGCTCCTATGCGGGAAAGCAAAAAAAGAAGAAAAAAGCGAACGCCGGTGTATATATCATACAAATTAATGACGAAACTACATCAGTCACTTTTTGGCTCAGGTCAATATTGAGGTCATGCCAGGTCAAAGGTGACGTGGTACAGACGAGTTTCTGGGTTCCAGCGTCTGACAGAGTTGAATAAGAATCCATTATTAGGCACCGTTCGCTTCCTCTCGTTCCTGCGAAAAGAATGATGTATGATATGACTATACTAGGTCAAAATACAAAGATGGCCTGACCTAAAGTCAAGTTAAGGTCTCGATTCTGGCCTAGAATAGTAAATATGCATATCAATTGACTCGAAATAATAACCCAAACGTAATAGCATCAGAATAAAAGTTTTATCGTCCTTTTCTGCAAAGTTATTGATCCGAGTCTGGAAACCTGTTTAAGTAGCCCCTGATGACCTCTCAGAGGTCACAGGTCCAAACTTGCAACGCGAACCCGGAAAGGGGTCTAGAATACTACGATTTGGAGAACATGAAGGTATTCTAAACTGTATCTACACAAATAGAGCCATGTTTCGCCCAATTCACGTTTTCCCCATGCATTTCCAATGCAGATGTCTTGATCCGTATCTGCATCTAGGCCCTAGGTCATCGATATTAAAAATCCCGGAATATTTCTTGTAGCACTGGGTGGGCCCATTATGTGATGAGTTTCGATCGGATATATGAACCTTGTTCTTACTTAAGATAAACTACACTTTTTTGGAGGAGTGGTCACTTGACCTGCACTGATGACCTCACGTAAGATGGCTCGACCATGGAATTTTGGGAAGAGTTGCGGAATTGATAAAAAATAATGTGTGCCAAGTACGGCGGCGCTTTGTCCCGTCGTGTTTTGGTTCCGCCGGAAAAACTCGAAGGGGTGTCCCAAACATAAGCGGATCCAGGGGGCAAGGGTCACGGCGCCCCCTGAAAGGTCGATGGTGCCCCCTGAAATGTCGCTTCCCATCCCCCCAGGATGCGAAAATCGGCGCCCACCGATAGGATTTTGCGTCCATGTGATAGGTTTTGCCTGTCAAAAGTGGCACCCCCTCCCCCCCGGGAAGGTGCCCCCCGATCGGCAATCCTGGATCCGCCTATGGTCCCAAAAACTCCACCGGGGCGAGGGTCAACACATTTGAGGAAGTTTGTCACATCGCACAAAAAGTTTCCTTTATTTGCCCATCGATTCGAAAGTCTTTTTTCTTTAGGTCGCCTGTAGGTAGGGAAGTACCTGAGGAATAATCAGCTCCTCAGACGCTGCAAGTTTGAATATTTTCCAACCTTTGTACGCAAATACAGGGGCAGGTGCCCTGATCATTGGCGGCAGAACTGGGAAGGGGGCACCGAGCGCGTCCCCCCTTAAATCAGAAGTTTTAACACTAACCCTATGGCGTTTACTTGAAATAAATGGGTTGCAAAAATCATTATGCCCCCCCTTAATTCAGACGGTCCGCAGTCACTGCCCCCGATCAATACGTCTGGCTCCCACACTGCGCCCCACCCGAATGCAAGCATTAGCGCCCCGACGATGCTATTCGTGGAGGCGCCAGGCTGGATGTGATTTTTTCAATTACGGCTATACTTTTGATGCGTTTCTGTATAGGTAACTAGGTACCTGGATTATTGGATTATGTAAACTAAACGTGAAAAAATGAACGGAAAACTGAGTAAAGACAACAAGCGTAAATCATAGGCAGAACCAGGATCGCCGATGGGAGGGAGACAAAACCTGTCAGGTGGGCGCCAAATCTTATCGCGGGGCGCCGATTTGGCGCATTTGAGGGGTGGGCAGTGAGATTTCAGTGGGGCGCCATCTATACTTCAAAGGATCGCAACGTGATCATTGCTGAGGGTCGATGGGGGAACCTACCCACCCACCCTGAACCAGGAAAAAGTGCAAATTTCAGCTTGCCCGGATGTCGCTCTCCCTCCACGGATCCGCACCTTGGGTTTTGGAACACTGCCTCTCTTAGCTCACACGTCAAGAATTGGCATCCCTCTGACAAGAGGTCACCCTGCTCGGAAATCTTGGACCTGCCTACTGCTGGTCTGCGAGAAATCCCATGTTGACACACAGTTGCACGCACGGATCCGGGATAAAGGGGAATTAAGGCCCTCTCCCCAAACCTTAGCGCCCCGCAAATGCCGCAAAGTGTATAGAAAGACAGCAATCCGCCCTTCAAGGGGAGGAGCTATGGCTATGATTACTCTGGTGTTGGTCAAGATACCTTTGGTGTTGGTATGGTTACTCAAGAGTGTCATTGAATGTTTGCTGTAAAATGACGATTTTAATTAAAGCCATACATTTCACGGTCACCAAGAAACACACTCAGTTCTTAAAATGCTTAGCGCTAAGTTTTGAAACGACACTGGTAAAATCAATATATTTTTTCATAAATACTTTTTTTGCTAACGTGCTAGGAGAAGAGACGTTCGTGACGCGTACGCGCCACCTCTATTCATAGCCAATTGTATGCAAAAATAACTGCTGTCGGTATGTGTAATAGCTGAGAGTAGCTTGTTAAGTGGTCAAAACTTCGAAATAGAACGAATGAAAAGCAGGATTTTCAGCTATGGAAGTCTGCGAGCATCTTAAAAACACAAAACGAGAAATAAACAGGGGACGCCTCACAATCAGAACAGACACAACAATAAGACGGTGAGGCTCACATTTAAGTGGTAAGAGAATAACGATGTTATTGTTTGTGTGTGACTGGTTGGACACTATTGACATAAGACGATAAATAAATTCGCGAGACACCCTCTCTTTTCACCAAAAATATTCGGTGTAATTTTCAGAAACTGTTGGCGGAGTGCGACTGGTTAGACATTTTTTGCTTGTAGTTGTATTTCCCACAAGCGTCGGAAAAGGGGAGCCTGACCCCCCACTTCTCGGCCAAAAATTTCCTGATCTCAGCCAAAATGGGAGAGAATGGGACATTTCTATAACCAGCTGGTGCGGATGGCAATAAGGAGCCCAAATTTGAAGAGTTTTTGGTTCTAAGGTGGAAAGTTTTTTGTCAGCATCAGGTTGAAGTTTAGCTGACCCCTTCACTTTTTTGCCAGTGACAACGCTATGGTATTTCTGTGAATGTGGCTATCTCAATCTTGGCTTAAAGCTGTTTGAAATGTTGGAGACGGTTAGGAGGTGGACGTTGTAACCAAGCTTTTGAATCTGTTATCACTAGTTTTTTTGTTTTAAAGTGTGACTTGTATACTTGACTTGACTTGACTTGACTTTGATTGTGTGAAGGGGTTCTCTCAATCTCCATTTGCAACATTCTTATGTGTGGTACCTTTCCTTCTAAACAGCTGTTGATAGGGGTAGTTGTTTTGAATTTTAGTCTGCCACCTGCTACTTTGCTTTCATTTGTCAAGTATATTTCATGGTCCTTTGTCCCTCAACTTTACAGGCCTTTGTTACCCCTGCAGAATTACTATTTTACCACACTGTAATTAAAACAGGATTTATATCAGTTGAACTTGTAACAAAAATTGTGTTTGATTAATGTTTTGCAAATAGCTGGCTTGTGCATATTATGTTGGTGCTCCCTGGTCAGTGGGGGGCAGGGTAAACTTTGTCAATAGACCTGGCTAGATATACTGGCTTCTAAAACTTGCACCAGTTTGCTCCGCCGACCATCTACAATTTGCATGAAATCCAGGATAGAAAATATACTGGCCCCTAACTAAAAATGCCAAAGATGAACAGGACTCTGTGGCACACAAGCAGCTTATCAATTATAAAACCAACTTTTCCTCATTAAAAATTTCCAACTGAAATGGAAGTTGTCAAAAATTAATATCTGCCCCACCCCCTGCCATATGTTGTGCATTATCTTTTTCTCCTTGAGGCTCTTCCTGTGGTATTCTAGTGCCTTGGTTCCTACACCCTGTGTGAAAAATGGTGCAGGTGAATATACCATAATTTAGAGAAACAGGCCCAGAAATATCCAAGTCACCTTAAATATAGCTGAGGAGGCTCCTATAAATTTTGAATTTCAAAGGAGTGAGACAAGTAATTTGACATTTTTGAAGCCAATTGCTAGGCTTCTTTTTGCCAAGAAATTTGGTATCCTTGGCTCAGCCCTATTGTATTGTATGTTTTGTTTTCTACTACAGGCTGACTATTACTAATAAAGATCATATCTTACCAAATTTATCTGCAGTGTAACCCCTGTTCCATCTGTCAGCACAAGTCGGTGGGCCACATGGAGCTTATATCACAGGACTTTGGCCTCTCCCCATAAATTTGTCTTAGAGGCTTTCATGCTGACAGCCTGTTTTTTTAATTGATGAATAAGAGCAATACGTGGAAGACACTAGTACATCCATACATATATATTTGTACACATGGGATAAAACAAAAAACACAGAAATGATATGAGGCATGGCGATACAGCCCAAACTTGGGAGTGATGAAACGTGAGGGTAAAAACATGAAAAGGTCACCCATGTCAGGGCGCAATGTGGCCATCATGTTGGCGGCAATGGCAAGGAAGGGGGCAGGCAGTCACAGATGGTTCCAGTACACTCGGGAGAGACAAAAAAGAAAAATAGAATGCGGGTAAAAATAAAAAAATAAAAAAATAAAATAAATGATTACATCCGGACATTCAGGAGGGGATTCGGGAAGTTGTACCCAGTGCCACGAAGAAAAACTTTGCTAAATGGTAGTTAGGTACTTCAAAACTTTGGTAGCTAAGTTGTTGTGCGGGTGGAAAAACAGTAACTTCAAAACATGATTGCTTTGGTTTTATGCCAATTTTCCCCTCCTAAGAGTTTAGTGGGTGTCGGTAACATGATTGCTTTGGTTTTATGCCAATTTTCCCCTCCTAAGAGTTTAGTGGGTGTGCGGCGTTGGCACCCTCACACTACGCTGACCTGCTCGCACCTGCAGTCACTATTTTCCACTCAAGAATTCTCCCCACTCGCACAGGTCTTGGAGGGCACTCGCACTGACCAGATCTCATTGAAAGTGTCATACCTTGCAGACTGAAGTTGGAAGAAGCTATTGTCAATGTTCCCAAAAATTGATGTGTAAGTGCCCAATAATTGGAACAATGACCTATGAGCTTACCTCACTCCGAGGATATCTGCTCTGATGCTCCCACACTGCGTGGGTTTTTACTCGGTCGGCCACTGCTGCCATGTCTATGACCTGCTCAATGGGCCTGTGTTTGCCTATCCTGGCCCGGTATTAGCCCACTGCGCCTTACCCGTTCACCAGCCTTCGATGCCCGGTACACCGATACCCTCCATCTTCCGGTGTCGCCGTACGCTGCCACGGTACACCGATACCCTCCATCCTCCGGTGTCGCCGTGCGCCGCCGCGGTATACCGATACCCTCCATCCTCCGGTGTGGCCGCGCGCTGTACCGTCCTCCCGATCTCGCCTGCGGCTGCGTGCTCTTTGCTAGCGGCGGCTGCTCGCAGCGCTCTCGCTGCCTCCGCTCCCCCCGCGCCGCGACATCGCGTTAGGTTTCATTCCTTGCGTCTCAGCCGGTACAACTTTTCACCCTCTTTCCCCACCTGATCCCTCCTTAGTCTTTAAAAGTAGAATATATAATCTGGGCTGCTTGCTATATTTGTCTAGAAATTAAAATTTTGCTCTTTTTCACTCCTTTGTGATGCTATTTTGTTGCATTGACAATTGAGCGCAATGTTATTATCAACACTATTATTGTATTGCAGCCTCTCTTGTTTTGTCCCTCCGCTCCCTTGTAAAAGGACGAAATGTATGTATCCGTTCTAATTATATGTGTCCTTATTGAATATTTCTCTTGGATAATGTGAATTTTGACTGAGTCTTGGTTTTTAGCATCCCTATTTATGTAACGCCCTTTATGTTTCAGAAAGAATTTCGAGGGGCTACCAGTGATCATCGAAATATTTTTCAAGGAACTATGAGCGCGCATCACGCAAAAGCTCCGCTCTGAGACTGACCGGATAGTTGCAGGCGTTACATCGGTTGTCTTAGACAGAGCTTCTATCCAGCCATGTGGTGTCTGTATCAGCCAGCATGGGAGCATCTTCCAGAGATGCGAAACTGGCTGACCCAGTCCCCGACCGACCGTGGTCGCGCGTTCTGCAAGCTGTGCAATATCGAGATAACTGCCTGTATATCCTCCCTGCGTGAGCACGCCACCAAGCACAGACACGACGGGCCGGTTGACGTCCATCCAACGCCTCAAGTAGCCGCTGAGGAAGTGGAACACGAGGCCTCGTCTAGGTTACATGAAGACGCCCCTGGGAGACCGAAACAGAGAAAAGTCCGGCGGTCGCGGACGGAACAGACGGGCTACCGCGCCGCCTGGCGGACTATCCCGGAGCTGAGTGCCTGGCTGTGCGCCTCCCCTCGCCGCAAGCAATGGGCGTTCTGCAAGGCGTGCAACAAAGAGATGGTTCCGTTGAAAAATCAGCTCCTCCACCATGCCACCACCAAGGCTCATATTCGTCGAATGAACAAGTTGAGCGGAACGACGTCATCAAAAGAAGATGGAAAGCCCGGTAAGAAAGGTGCCGACAGAGCAGGTCTAACAGATGCGCCAGTGCGACGAAGTAAAAGACTAAGCTCTCGGACGTTATTCGTACAGGGCCGAAAGAGAAGGGATGAGCTGACAGTTGCCGCCGCAGGGACCGACTCGGAAGTGGAAATTGTCCTCGCTCCAATTGACAATCAAGAGGATTTTCGAGAAATATCGCAACCCTCGCTAGGTCCGGATCCTCTAGCAAGTGATGGAGATGCCGGCTCAGAAAACGCTCAGAGCTCAGGAGTTGAGATCAGCTGCAATGTATCTGGGGCGACTGTGACGAAGGATGAGCTGTTCAGTGCTTCTCCGGAGCCATGGCTTGGAGGAGGAATCACTGTCAAGGAGGAGGAGGAGGAAGGCGAGTGTTCGTGGTACTTGATCGGCCCATCCAACGATAGCTTTGACGACGAATGGCATCGCGGAAGAGGCTCGAAAGGTTTCAAGGAGGCTTGGCGCAAGGATCCACGCTTCTCGGGCTGGCTGCGTCGCTCGGCAAGGGATCCTCGTAGGGCCTTCTGTCTGTACTGCTACAGAGAGATTGCAGGAAAGCTGAAGGTTATTGAGAGACACGCCACCCAGCCCGTGCACCTCAGACGAGAGAGCTGGGTGCATTGCTCTGCCCCTGTGGGGCTGGCGGACGGGCCGAACGCAACCGAGGGCGAGCAGGAAATGACAGACAGGGAGCTGCAGGGGACGAGGATACTGGAATACGATCCCAAGTGGGAGCAGGAGCCTGAGGTGAGGCCCTGGCTTCGCCGCAGTCCGAACAATCCCCTTCTGGCGTTCTGTATTATCTGCAGCCGGAATCTGACTCCGAAGCTGGCGCATCTGCGGCGTCACGGAGCAGCCGCGCGACACAGAAGGAAGGCAGCCGGTGAACCTGCCGCCATGAAAAAACAGAAACGTCTGTTTCAAAAGCACAACTCTCTTGGACTTCCCCAGCGTTCTGTGTGGAGGCAGCAGCGGTCTCCTGCTCGGGAACAACAGGACAGCAGGGTACAGCGAGTAGACACAAATTTCGGCGAGATACGAATCGTGTATGGACCTGTAAACGATCAGACCGGAGTTGGGCCGATACAGGTGTTAAACCAGGGGAACGCGGGACAGAGCGCGCGGGGTGCTGAGGTGGTGGGCCTGACCCCTTCACCGGTAAAGGGTGGTGACGGTGGCGTCCAGTGTCAAGAGACCGATCACCAAGGCAGCGGCGGCGGCGCACCGGCCTGGGATGCCTTAGAAACCATCGAAAGCTTGGAGACTATCGAAACGAGCGCAACTGAGACGCAAGCGGTCCAAGAGCCTGGCGCGGCAATACCATTGGGGCCGTCAGAGCCGGCGGCAGATATTCTAGAGGCCTGTTTGAATGCCTTAGAAACCGATGGAAGCGCTGTCAAACCGACTTCAGATAACCTCGGTAACAGGCACACTGCAGATGACGTCGGAAGCACGCAGACTTCAGATAAAAGTGCCGCCAAGCAGATCCCAGATGAAAGTCCTGCCGACCATGCTTCAGGTTCGGCGGATGCCACCAAGGCAACACAGCCTGAAAACACACCTCCACGTGAGAAAAAGGAGCGCAGAAGAGCAAAGTTCGAACCCAGGAAGTGGATGTCACCCACGGGAAAGGTGTCGTACGACTACACCACCTACAGGCCTTCGTGGGAGCAGCTGGCGGGCCTGTCCTGGCTCCGGCCGGTAGCCGACGATCCGCGACAGGCCTTCTGTGCCTGGTGCAGGCGCACCATGGTGGCCAAGCTGGCCCACCTGCTGCGACACAGCAGGACTGGACGCCACAAGAGCCGGAGCAAGCTGGCCGCTGTTGTTGATAGCTCCTCAGAAGAGGGTCTGGGGGGAGTGGACAACCCTACTGAGAGTGGTGACAAGAAGGCGCGTGCGCCGAACGTTCCGCCGATGGTTGAGGGTGTTAAATTGGAGGCGGCAGTGAGCGAATATGAAGAAGGAAGTGAGCACGTGACTGGAGATGCTGAACCTGTTCTAGAGGAAGAGGAAGCGCCAGTTGCCACAGACACGGCGACAGTCGTGGAAGAGGATCCAGATGAAACGGCAACCGAAGCGACAGACTTAAAATCACAGGATAAAACTGAGCCAATACGGGGAATGGTTGCTTCTGTAATCGATCCGTCTGCCTTCGGCCAGGTCAAATCAGCATCATCAAAATCACCTCCACCACCCCCACCCCCACCACCACCACCACCACCACCTCTTCCTCCTCCTCCTCCTGATCCTGTTCTTAAAGCGTTGCGGCAATCTACTCGAGTTCGCCGACCAACAAAACCCCTATGCGTCCTAGACTCAGAAGATTCTTACCTGAAAGCATTGCGATTGCGTGAGAAGAAGCCTTTCAGAAAGTGGAAGAAGATTCCGGAGATTGCCAGCTGGGTGAGGCTTTCGCCTTGGGGTACGGGTCAGCCGTTCTGTCGAGTGTGTCGGCACGACCTGACGCCAAAAACGACGCATCTTCTACGCCACGCCGTCACCAAAATGCACCAGAAAAAGATGCAGGCTGATAGCGTTGCCGACGTCGCTAAGTCGACCGACGAGAAGAAGCCCGCGCCTGAAGAGCTCACCAAGACCCCTGTGCCAGACCCTGTGTGTGAGCTGCGGTACGCATCTACTCTAGAGTCTGGCGACCAGTCCGCTGAGCCAGAACACGCAGAACACCCTGAGGGGAGAACGGGTGACGGACCGCGCAGCGCTGCCGACACGGTGAGGGGTCTGTCACCCGCTGGCTGGGGTGGCTTTGCAGTCCTGTCTTTAAAAATGTGTGCGGTGAAATGTACTCTCTTGGTGAGGTTCACCAGGTCCGTAATATTGCGGTATGAACTCAGGCTGTGTTAATTCTTCAGGGGTCTGGGTCAATTTCTATTGGTCTTTTCTGATGCAATCTAGCTAGTCATGCTTTATGTGAATCGGCAGGCATCGAAACATAGTTCCCACCATCATCTGAATTTTGGCTAATAAGTTCTGCCCTCTTGCCAGTAACATTCAAAACGCAGAGCGAAATTTTCGTGGTGTTCGGCCTTCCGGATTTTTTCTTGTACTGTATGAAAACTTTTCTTTACTGTAGAAATGTCCTGCACCCTGGCTTGAATAACACTTGCGTTTTTTATGCAGTGATGTATATTTTTGTCAGATATATTCCTAGGTTTTTGTATTATAATTGTTCAACAGCAAATAAGCTTGGAGGCCAGACTGCGGCACAATTTACCAGGTAACTGTTGCTCGTGGTCATTTCACTGGTGAACCTCTGCGCGTCATTAATTTTTTGAGTGAGAGTATGATGATAGTCTTTGTTTGCGGTTTTTTTAACTGGTATTCGTTCGTGGAAACAGACGTTACATGTTATTGATTGTCTAATTGTTAGTATAAAGCAAGGCTGAAGTCCAAGCTGCCCTCCCACGGCTGTAGAAATATGTATTTGTCAGGTGGAGGTGGCGCTGCGGGAGGAGCCGCCGCCCGTCCCGGAGCTGTGTCGAGTCTGCAAACACCCTCTGGTGGCCGGCGTCAACATATTCAGCACGCGGACCGCCTTCTCACGCACCCTGGTCGCCTCCAAGCTGTCCCGTCTCGTTCAGGCTCCCGTCACTCAGGTACGGCGAAGATAGGCGTGGTTCGTCTCTGACCGTGCGTCGGGATTTACACTCTAGAATGTGATTAAATGCCTCTGTGAGGGCTCATCGATAAATTGCTAAGTATGCAATGGCTGCTAGTCTTAAAGCTGCCGCCTTAGAGGCTTTTATAAACTTGCAACGCTAATATCGGTACATCTTGGCTGTCTCTCAGAAATCGTGTGTGCTTCTGCTATAATGTTTATTGTCCACGCGTTACCGTATTGAAATCTCCGAAAGCTATGACCTTGAAACGTTAACATGCCTGATGTATTAATATCGTTGAAGATACTGTTGCAACGTAATTTGTTTTGCACTGACGACGCTTAACTGCTGTGGAGCCCTTTGTACTTTGAAGTGGATTTGCAATCTACAGAAGCAATGACAAAAAACAATGCAGCTGAGTTAGCATGACGGAGCAAGGCACAATGGGTCATGTGTAAGAACATGTTGCGATGCTGTTGTCCTTGTACACCTACCCTCCGCAGTTCTGTAGAGTGTATACAATACAATATAGACATTTATTTTTGACAGGCGTTGGACATTATTTCATCTGAGATTAGCACAAGAGCCTAAGCTTAAATCTTGGTACCCCTCTCCCATGCTGTCTACGCGTTTGCCCCAAAAAATGATGCTTCTCGATCAACTGGGGTCGGGGTGGCCTAGTGGCGTCGTTGCCAGTCTTGGGATCGGATAGCATGGATTAACGTGGGTTCAATCCTCCCGGGGGAAACCGCCTTCCGTGTCCGATCTGATCCGGTGGAGAGGATCCTTAAACACCCACGCCAATACTCCCTGTAATTGGGCAAGTGTGCCTGTTGGGAGTGGCCCTAATAGAAAATTACAGTTACCACACACAAACAACCTAATAAACATACATCCACACACTTTCAGCACTGGACCATTCGATCGCTGACCGCCGTGCGGGCACCGGGTAACTGGGGATCACACTTAATCTCTTGTCTGTCGCTATCTGTCAATTTCGAACACTGTATCTTTTGGTAAGGATGAGAAATGACCGAAATGAGTCGGCGACGATGTGTGACGTCGTTTGCAGGACATGACCGACGCCGAGGTGTGCAGTTCCTGCGTGCGCCTGCTGAACGAACTGGACCAATCCGAGATGCGGGTGATCGCGCTGGAGAACGAGGTACTGCACTGTACTGGCGAGCTGTCTGCCGCCCAGCCGCGCCCCTGCAGCGACCCTGATCGCGCTGTTGTGGCCTGGTATTCGGGGGCCTAAAAATGGCTTCCATCCATACGTACATCTTAAAACTCGTACTTTGTCTATTTTGCCACCGTCCCTTTCAGGGGGAGGGGGCGATGTGACATGCGACATGTGACGATGTAACTTCGTATGTGCTGTTGTTACGAGAGCTTGCGATTCCTGTTCAATTTCGTAACCTTAGGTCATCAGATCACACTCTGGGTCATGTCAAAGACCTGACTTTTGCCTTTGGACCAGTTTTGTCACGGCCCGTTTTTCCGCTCCGGCTGCTATTAGTCTGGAGGCTGGGTATCAAATCCCACTGAAATAGTCATTAAAGTGATCTGGTATTTTGATCGATTTTGATCCATATACCATACACCATGTGACCCATCTAGGTAACGCGTGAGATGGGGCCAAACGCCACTGACGGATAAAATTCAGACCTCGACCCCACGCACACTGTGAATTGTGAACCATATATCTGAATGATAGCTTTCCACTGCCTTTTTATAAATACAGACATATTGTGATTAAATGACCTCGGTATCTCATCAGCCCGCTGTCCCCGTATCGGTGAGATGAGCTGTGACCCCATATGCTGTGCGGCAGGTAAAGCTCAAGTTCAAGATGCCGTGTCCGCTGGCGGTGCAAGGCCAGGTGCCGCCTCTGCAGATGGAGAAGGAGGACGTCCTGGTGCAGGAGGCGCCGCCAGCTGCAGAGCAGGCCACCTCTGTCGTTGCCGCCGCCGACGCCACCGACTCTGCTCCGTCGGCCGTACCTGCCGAGGGGGTGGCTGCCGTGGAAGAGACGGTGGTGGAAGAGCATATCATCCCGGAGTCGGCCGAGCACCACCAGCTGCGCCCGGCGGAGAGCTACTACACCATCGGTGGGTCCGCGTCTCACGCTGAACGTCACGGCAGCTGGATTTCTGCATACCACTGTGTACGGCTGGTTCTTGACATCTGCATAGCGACGAGCGTGGCGCGCACGCGTGTGTGACGTTTGATGAGTGTTGAAAAGGCATGTCCTGAACTATTGATTGCACTGAGCTTAGTTCTGGTATTGTACGAAATTCCTCAAGTATTCCTGACTTTTGGTTTACTGCTGTGGTGACAAGGAACCGGCTGTTTCGGCAGGCGAGGACGGCGAGTTGAAGCCTGTGACTGCTCTGTACGACAGCGATGGAAACATGGTCAACATCATGTATCAGGTGAGAACAGCACCGCTTCAGTCCAATCACGTGATACAAAATTCACGTTCTTGGTGGTGACCACGCACGAGGAAGGTGCTTTGTTGAGCTCGTGAAGATGCATTTATTTACGACATAGTTAGCGAATAAATCAGATCGCACAAAGCCGCGCTAACTCTGGTGCCCCTCATTGTTCATCATAATCACACAAAGAAACATTTATATAAACCTACTTATATCAATCAATATAGATCAATTTCATCTTTTCACTACCATGGCCGCCGGGAGGTCACATTAGTGTTATTGTTAGTTCGAGCTGCGCCTGCTTTAGCAACCATTTTGTCCTTTATGATGAGAACTTATTCTTTTTAAAAGAAATTTTGAGAGGACTGCGCTACTTATTTCTGTTTGGCCCTTTGACCCCTTCTGAATGATATTTAATTTATTATCTTGTTTGTTTGTTTGTTTTTTAAATAGCTGTTCTGGAACTTTTGAAACTCTTTTCGGCTTGGGCAGGTGCAGGAGCACGAGGTGCAGTTGCTGGACTCTGGGCAGACGGCCATCTTCTGGGAGGCGGAGACGGACACCTTCCATGAGCAGCAGCAGCAGCAGCAGCAGGAGCTTGGCCAGCAGGAGCAGTACCCCAGCCAGCCTCCAGCCAGCCTGCCTCCCAGTAGGAGGAGGAAAAAGGCGAGTCGCTCTGTAGAGGTCTTTGTACTTTCCAGCTCCCAGTATCGACATCTTTGCAAAGGAACTTGCGCTGACGGGACTAGATACCTGGGGCCTCGCAGATTTGTCTCAAAGTTTGAAATACGGAGCCGCTGGGTTGGCAATGGACGCTTTCGATAAGGATCAGGAACTTGGACACTACCGACGAGAGTGCGCCACACAGCCTCCGCCGCGGCGTAGTTGGTGATTGCGCCGCGATTCAGAGTGGGTAACACTGAGCCGTGGTGCTCTGAAAAATGACCCACGTGGTGACGTGTGCACATTTCCGACGACAATACATTTTTTCCACATAGAGTGCTGCAATGTATGTATGGTTTTTATACATTTCTCTTCATTTATTCACATTAATCACCAGCAGGCTTAGAACCCACGGATAGGTGAAGTCTCAGGTTAAAACTCTATGTTAGCTGTGTTGTGGTTTTGTGGACTCCTGCAATGTATTTGGGCTGGCTCAATTTTGAATAGGTTTAGAAAACAACGGGTTTTATTTTTCGAAATAGTTTGTCGATTTGCGGCAGAATGTCTGATATCCAAACGAATGTGCATTTTTAAAACCCCTGGTTCTTGCACTTCAAAATGTAGAAGATTGTGAGCTTAAAATGATTCGGCGTAATATTTAGTTTAAAAACAGTATATCCATTGGATCGAATTGGAGCAGCTTAAAAAGGGTCGGCAGCTTACCGTTGCGATGGGAGAGAGTTCCTGAAACGGGATATCAATTTGCAGGGAACTTTGGGGGAACTTATCCGATAAAGTGTATTGACGGTGTTCCTAAATGGGTTACAGATCCCGAGGCTACCACCGCTAAAATTAAAACTGGTCCAAAATGCAAGGAGATATTGACGTGTGCGGGCCAGATCAGTTTTCTTTTTATATATTGTCATATTTTTCCTAATGGCAATTTTTTGGGGACAATTTTCCCTCTAGCTTGTTTAGCGAACGCCGGAGAGCCCCAAGGACATACCAGTTTGTTTTCTGGATGCGGTTTTCGAGCACCATGTTGAAATCGTCGTCGTTGTGGAAGTTAGAACAGTGGTATGCTCGGCAGTCGTGGGGTGGCGCGGACGGAGACAACAAAGGTGAACAGCCCGCCCCGGATGGCACTTGGAGAGCGGGTACGTGGGCGTGGTCTGACACCGGACTGTGTGAAGGAGCGAAATGACAAGGTCGAGTCTCGCTGTTTTTGTTCAGACCAGGAGCCACTTCCAGTTAACCTGTATTTATAGCAATTGTGGTCAATAGGCGGGTAGAAGCACGCTAACTTTGCAAAAAAAAATGGATGACCTCTCTCCTTGCCAGGGATTTTGCTTGGCACTCCGTCTGGATGAGAAGGCCCTTTTAGGCGTTTCGCCGCTTCGCACTTTACCTTTTCTTCCAACTCATTAAGCATGATGGAATTCAGCTGGTTTCGGTACACTGGATACAGGTCAGATTTGTTATTGTCAGCTGTATTTTGCACGTTCTGAACTGGGCCCCTTCACTGACAGATCCACTTAAAGCTGCAGGTGCCACTCGTCGGCAATAACCGTACTGTTAATTGTTGTGTAACTGTTGTAAGTCTGTGAGGTGAATCTGCGACCAGCCCCAGCCCGTGCCTACCCCAGCGTCGGCCGCTGACCCCGGCTCTGACCTCGGCAGATGCGTGGGACGTGGACATGCTGTCGGTGCCGGCACCGGCCGACTGGGTGCCTCCTCAGGCCCGCCCGCGGGGCCGACCCCCCAAGAACGCGCCGGCGGCGCAGCCGACGCTGCAGTTCGGACAGTGTCCGCGGTGCGGCGTCACCTTCCCCAACGCCACCCGACTGCGACAGCACATGGTGCAGGTACGTGCGGAGGCCTCAGTCTCAGGAAGAGGGATGGACTATGAGCTGAAATAGTACTCCTGATACCGGTCCTGCTGCTGGGTTGTTGAGCTTAGCCTCCAGACAGGGTGTTAGCCCCAGCGTAAGTGGAGGGCAAGCCGTAGACTTAACGTTAAAGATCGATGTCTCAGTAACCGTTCGTTTTAATTGGTTTGCGCTTATTTATCTGGGGTAGAATTGTATTCCGTACGTTGTACACCAGTCGATGGTTTGGGCTCCGCTGCGTGCCGTCTCTGAGTCCGGCCGGCGTCCGCCCGCAGAACCACCCGGAGTGTCTGCACCAGTGCGAGCTCTGCCAGAGGCTGTTCATGCACAGGTCCAGTCTGCGCGAGCACATGCTGCGCCACAAGGGCGCCACCTTCGAGTGCCGGGTAAGCACCGCCGGGGGCGCTCGTGGCGCCGGGCCTCAGCTGCAAGGTGGATGGGTAGAATTTGCCGTAAGACTATCATGATTTGTGTATTGGAGTGATAGCGGGCCGGACTGTCCCTGTGCTTTAATGGCGGTGGACGAGTTTTATTTAAATGATTTATGAATGCATGCAATGTTCTCACCAGCACTTGGTGAAAAACGTGGATTCGTTGCTTTTCAAATTGCCGTCTTTTCGGTATACAATTTTGTCATTTTAGGTTAATACCTCGATGATAGAGACGAGCAAGAGTATATTGCTACAAGAGTTCAAACCGCACGGAAGCAAGGGTGAATTGTAATTGTTTTGCATTTTCTGATAGTTCTCTTGTTTCGTCCCCCTTCGGTAGTTTTGAAGAAATCCTGCTTGGAGTCGCTGATGTTTATCCAGATAGGCGTATAATATTGCACGTTGCTAGATAAATTTTATTTAGAGAAAAATGAATGATATAGTATTGTTTCTGTGCGTATAGAGAACAATGGGACATTATGGGTATCTTGCGCTGCGATAGGTGACACAAGGCCCCAATGTTTATGGTTTTTGTCCAGCTGCGTAACTGCTCAGCTAGTTCAGTTCCTTGGAAGACACCTTTAATTGTTTTCGCTTGTCACCATTATCACTTTTCCTGTAAGATGTCAATTTCTTGCTGCGCTTTGACTGTCGATCCTTAACACAGGAGTCTTCCCTGGGCTGCCTGGGTTTCCTGCTCCTTGTACTTAGCAATCGGGATATATTTTTGGGAAGTATACTGTAATTTTGAGAATTCTTAGTTTGGTGAGAAAACAAAGTGACTTTGGAGATATTTCGTATTGCTTTTCCGCCTGTCATCCACTGTTATATCTAAAGTTTTGAAATATTGGTTGTTGGGGTTGTCGTTGTGACTATATACACCAGTGGATGAAGGTCAAAACAGTGATGCAAATTTGTCAGCACCATATCGTCAATTAATCATCTGCCATTTCCCTTGGCGCACTCCGCTACCGATTTTAAAGGAAACGTCCCACTTTTATAAAGGGTTTTGAATTTAGATAACGGTTTTGTAGAAGGTATCGAGAAACCACTATCGACATATTTAACCCAAAGCTCTATACAATTTCCGCAAGCATTTAAGTTCAGAGTATAGGGGCTTGCTACCTTATTTCAAACCATGAAAGAATCCCTTTCCATCTGGCAGCATATGTCACGTGATTAATGTTAACAAATGGCATGGCCATGCAACCTTACACGTCGCAAGCCACCGCAAGCTGCCAGATTCATTATTACACCCGATGCGCAGGTCAACCTAGCGTAGTACAAGAGGCGATATCTTTTTTAACGACTTGAGGCGGAAACAGAATGTGGCTTTCTATTTTCGTCCATAAAATGTTCCTTTTATAATTTGGACAAGGTGGTCTATTTCCTTGACGAAGACGACCAGCAACACCAATGGTGGGTCGGCAGGACTGCGGACGCTCGTTCGCAGCCAACAGCGACCTACAGAAACACCGTGTGTTCGTGCACACCACCGAGCGCGCCTTCGCCTGCGAACTGTGCAGCTACGCCGGCAAGTTCAAGTGGATGCTGCAGCGTCACCAAAGGAAAGTCCACATGGCGGTGTTGTAGGTGGGAGGTGTTTCGCCCATGCTCCGTTCCGGGAGAGCGATGCGTGGTGGGAGAAAATGATTGTAATTGCGTCGTGTTAGACTTTTCAAGTGTGTTGTATGGCCGAGAAGAGTTGTATTCACTCATGAGAAGTGTGTCGCTGGTGGCTTGCGTGAGTGCCCCGGTAGGTGTCTGGATGACTACGTTTCATACCGCTCATTTTTTTTGTTTTGACTACTTACGCACTGTTAGGATTAGTATATATATTCACGAATGCAAGCACGCCCTTATTTCTGTCGGTTCCGCGATTTTGGTCGATTAGGTCGAAAAAAATTATCCAGAATCAGCTGAATTTAAGTAGTGACTTTGCCTCCGTAATCAGAGTATGACTGAATAGAATGTCTCGTGTGCTACAATAATTTAGACTCACAAACGCTTAGATGTAGAATTGCAGAATTCATAATTCGGGAATGTACAAAGTCCATTATTTGGGTAATGTGTTGAGATATTTGGGTTTCTTATGGATTTCGCACTGAGAGGCTTATACATTTAGAGGTATATTTAACGCGTTGTAGTGGTTTCCTACCTCGCTTGTGGTCCGTGCTTGTTACCTCAGCTGTTAGAGGGGTGTGAAATTCATGCAAATAAAGTCATTTCGTAACAGCTGAAATGTGGATCCAGAATTGTACATTTCATGACGCACGGGACAGAAAAGGGTCATACCAAATTTGTGTTAATTGTTGGCCCCTTGTGTCTTGGCGTTCGATTTATTTTTAGAAGATACATTTTTCTTGGAATTGGCTTAACAGAGCAGGAAGATGTATGTTCTGACACGTGCGCCAGCCGGAGACAGGAAGAGAGGGCAGCAGTTGGATTTAATGCAGATGTAATGGTTTAATGCCTTTTTTGACAGGGCAACAGTTTGATTTCATGCTGCACCGAAATTTCACCCTGTCCATGAAGGCACAATCGTTCTAAAGCCTTTGGTCGGGCACTTCGTAAAAATGCTCTTTAAGTCATTAGTTTAGACCTAAGCCCTTGAGTCTGTGTGTTAGTATGTAACATGTTTATTATTTATGCCATTACATTCCCATTGGTATAGCTCCCGCGCGGCATGTATACATTTTCTCTTCAAACCGGCCCGGTTTCTAAAAAAGTGCTGGCTCTGAGCCTCTCCCAAAATTTCAAACTGTCCTGTTCATGCTCACCATAACTCTTCAGCATATTCATTAGCGCTTCATAATTAGGTTTTCTTTAAGACCACTCCTATCAGGCACACTGGTCTGACTACGGGGCGTATTGGCATGGATCCTCTTCTCCTGTCCAGACGAGACTCGGAAGGTGGGAATCGAACCCACGTGCATCCATGCCATTTCAATTTGAAGACAGGCAATCAAGCCACTTGGCCCCCCGGTTTTCCCAACAGGTTTTCTGGTTTGATGGCTGCGTAACGCACACAAGTAATAAAATACCAGGTTTAATAGAAAACGTAGACGAGTCCACTGCTCTGAAATCTTGTACAGGACAGATCCATTTGTAAGGTCTTGCCGTGGACCGAAAGTCAAATGTTTTAGAACAGGCCAGCGGGCCACCGCACAAAAGACTGCGGTGAATCCCCGAGCTACAACTTCGCGGCAACGTCGCTGGAAATTCCTCCCCACCGTCGGACACGTAGCCATGGCTGGGGATTAGACCGCTGCAGCCGGCAGCCAGCCGCAGGCAGGTCGAGCGGTGCACGTGTCTGGAGCACCCGCCGTATAAATGTGAGAGCCCATCACCCCCGCTCAGTCTCCTCAGTCTCACGGACCCAACCACACAACTGAAACAGTCTCCCGGGAACGTCAGCATGAGGACCGCTCTGTTCTGCGCTTTGCTGGTGGTGGCGCTGGTGCAAGTGAGCGTATCCGTGCCGTCGTGCTCCAACCGCCCGCGGGGGTCGGTCAGGTGCGCCGTGTCGTCGGGTCCGAGACACGAGTGCTTCAGCGACGAGCAGTGCAGAGTTCCCGGCTATGTGTGCTGCAGGGGTGACTGCTTCAACGAGTGTCGACGCCGTCGTTAGTGGAGTCCAGGAAGGGTTTACTTTATCTGACAGAGATAGGATTTGATGTAATATGCGACCCCAGGCAAATGCGACAAACACGACAAAACTGAGCACCGAGAAGTAGGCCAGGTGGTAAAACCTCCCGAAGAAATGGTGAGGATGTTCCGCGCGTTGGAACCCGCGCCCTGTAAAGCAGCTCCATTTGAGAAGACGAAACACTTCCAGCAGTCGAGGAAGATGGAGTTGAAAAGACAGTAAAAGGCTAACGAAAGCCAAATGTTGGAAGACTTCTGTGGCAAATGGAGGAAGAATGTTTTCTCCTGGATTTGGTTTATTGTACAATAAACGTGTTTTCTGAACCGCCAGTGGTTATGAATGCAATAGTTTGTGTTTCTGCAGTAGAAAGCTCCCATGCGATGTTAGATGATTCTGACTCCCTGGATGCTGAACGGTGAGAAGCCCGCCCTCAGCTGACCTGTAGCTGGAACGTCACCGGGTCGGTATCAGCGGGCACTGTGACTCACCTCATCTCGGGAGAAAGGAGTGCATTCCCTGGGATAGTATTTCTATTTCCCCGCATACATGTACAGTTTCAGTACGCTCTATTTGCGTACCAGCCGCGGAAACGGACTTATCGACTCATGTAATCGGGGGTCCCGGAGGCAGGTTCCCGACTACATGAGTCAAGTCCATTCCCATTCTTGGTTAGAGGGCTTAGAATGAAAAAATAAAGGTGAAAAGATGTTTTTTTCCAATAGCTGGAATATTATTGTTTACTGACCGGTTTCGCCTTGTGCAGCTGTAAGCTAATGGAACATATTCGACTTTAATATATGTAGTGTGCATATGGATTGAAATTTTGTTTTCATAGGTGGTCCCCAGATTATTAAACTTGCCAAAACTTGAAACGGATAATGTTTCAACTTTCTGCCCTTGTTTCTCCCCAGGAGCAAATAAAATCTGATCGGTAATATACCTCAATGTTTTTTTAAGGCGGCTGGAGAAAAAATAGGGGAACATACGCTTAACTGCTGGTCTTAGAAACAATGGAAACAAATAAAAAATGAAATGCACATTGCGATGAATTTTCATCCAGTCGTATTTCAAGCACCAAAGGTGGGGACGTGCTTATGTGGAGGAATTTAAAATGGAATACTTTTCCCGGCTTCTCTCTTCAGTTTATGCACGTTTTCAGACGGACAATGGTTATCCTGCTTGCGATTATATCGCCCAAACCCGGGGCCTGACACCACCATTGTGTTTCATGCTTATCGTATTGAGAGTAAGTTGCTATCGAACAGTGTCATGAAGAAATGATACTGTCGCTGATTCGGCATTAATTTCCTGATTTGGGTTGTTAGGAAATTGTCGGCAGCGAAACTGCGACAAAGCAATACAACTGCAACACGTGTCAGGTGCCAGGGGATGTTACTTGCGCTATAGATAATTGTCTAATTTGGCTCAGTCTTACGCGAAAGTCTAAAGGAAAAATTAAACAAGATTCTGTATTGTATATTTGTATTGTTATGCATTGCCTGAAAACCGGAGGTGCTGCCATACAACGCAAAGAACGCACACGGAAACGTGAGCCGCTGCTTTGAACTGACGGATTCTCCCTTCTCCACCACTCGAAGTGGATGCAGAACCAGGATAGTGGCGGGAGTTTCCGCCACGGTGGCTGGCGACATCCATTTTAAAGCACCTGGACATGCTGTCGATCAGCACCCTCAAATGGAACGTGCGACCAGAGCGGTACTGGAACGCTTGCAGAAGTGATGGTTCTCTGCCTACAGTTGCTACACTTTCAAAGCGGTAAATTAAGAGGCGACTTCGGCAGATTCTGAACGGTGTTGAAGTGCGGGAATCGGAATTCGGCACACTCCTGTCGCACGATGAATGAGAAGTAGCGTCCATGCGCGTGCAACCCCGATGACTCTCTTCTTCACAGCAGTCCACACATGGTCCAACCTGTCCAATAGTCTTCGTAGCCGAAGCGGTTTTCTTCGCCCAACGATATTTCCGTCACCGTTTGTCGTTTCTGTGCAGGATTAGTCAAAACAACTCGCCCGCCTAAGCGAAGCAGACGACGTTGCCACACTGGTTCTTGCAGCACCGTTTGTCCCTCGTCAGGTACTTCCTGGAGCAGTCCAAGTCGCTGGAACACTCAGGAGGCACCAATGACAACACGCACGGCTTGTAAGGGTCCTTCTTGCCACCGCAATCTCTGATAGTTTGGGCACACATAGCGCACTTCCACAGGCTCAATATGAGCAGCAGTGTCAGAAGAGCCAGCCTCATCTTGACAGTAGACTGTGTGTATGTTTCGTTCGAGAAAACCAGACTGCGCACGGAAATTCAAGAGCCGGTTATATATATATAACCTGAGTCTGAAGGTAGCTGAGGTGGATGACAGTTTTTTGTGACTGTTGCGCAAAACTGGTTTGCTTGCCTGCAATTGCAATCGGTGACCGTGAACCTGCGTTTCGAATCAACTATTGATTGCTCAACCGCGGCACACAAATATCAAAACAAGATTTAAGATGGAGGTGTAGGGTGTATTCTCTACCACAGAGCGGACGCGAAGTGTCCGCGAGGTCTGCCCAACTTCGACAAAATTACATGTGACCCGGTAGGACCAGATTCGGCCATACTAACGCTTTTGGCGAGCTTATAACTCTGCGAGTAGCTCCGGTGAGGAAATTAGATTAGCACTCATCAGTTAGCTGCATCAGGTCATATCAAGGCATCACATTTTCAAGCAAAACCCGTTGTCTCACTTATCCAGGAAGTGCATTCCCCGAGATCTTGCAATACCCTCTTAGTATAGATTTTGAAGAGCTTTGGTGCTTGAAAATGAAAATCCCGGATGCTCGAGCCTAGATAAAGATACCTATGTTTCTGAATATTTCTTTGACCCCAGTTGCAAAAGATTTATCCGAAAAGGTTTGTTCGGGAAATTCCAAAATATGAATTAAATCAATTCTGATCAAAAATTTTATCGTTGATTATTTCTATCGTCTTCCATGTTAATTGGTTGCAAATCATTCATCTGTCGCGACTGGACTTCCCGTGTGATTTCATCGTGTTTATGTTAGCAAATGACCATGAGCCATCTAAGTGAGTTTAAACCGACCTTCGTTGTCATTTTGAAGCAGAAAGATCTGCTCGGTTATCGACAATAAAGGCGCCTTCCTAGTACTATCTTTGTTGTGCGATCTGTATAGTTTGTGCTTATTACCGAGATGACGCAAAGCGTCCGTGAGGCATTTTTCTATTTTAGTAGGAAATATCAAGGGAAATGACCTAAAGCCCTAGATGATAAAAGTGTCGAGTAAGAGGGGGCGACAGGTCTGTGAAGATCCCTAAAAACTAAAATCAACCATTAGAACATTAAAAATAATAGGAATCCCACAGCAGACTCCTGCGGAGACACTGCGGAAGTAAAATGAGCATAAAAACCCCGAATGGACCTAAAATCGGTGCAAAAGCACAAAGAAGGTGTAGAATGAACTAAAACTCTGCTCAAAAGGACCAAACTCGGTGGAAAATTAAAATTCTGTGCATAAACTTAAACTGTATATGTGAACTAGAATTCCAAGTATACACTAATACTGCAATAAAAGACACAAAACCTCAAGAACAGTGTTGACAAAAATAAAAGGGAGCTGAGAGTCAGGGGACGATAAAACGAGGGCACTTTAACTAGGGTAAAACAATATTTCCGCTCATGGACCATCATCAGGTGTAAGGCAGTGGAAGAGTGAGAACGAGGCCCCTCAGGTAAACTTTTATTGCAGCCTCGATAGTGTTGCAGTTTAAAACGGTTCAAAGGGGAGCCTCCGTGCGTAAGCATGTGGGGACGTGTGTGTGAGAGTGTTAGCGGATAAGCGGCCAAGAGGATGACAAGACAAGACGTTTATTTTATCAACATACGAAACGAATTATTTGAGTGTTATACGCTTGGCGCATAAGCACTAGGTGCTTAATTCGGAGCGCCTCTCGTGTCGCACAAAATTCAGCTGACTGTGTGTTCAGACTGGGTTTGTGTTGTCTGATTAGTAAAGACTCGGAAATTTTGCGGCTCGGGCCCATCCCTAGTGTGTTTCAAAATTTTGAAAGCCAAAAAATCCGTGGTGAGGCTCTGGTCTGGGTGAACCAGTCGTCGATGGTCCCCGAAAGGCGCGTTGCGCCGTTTGTGGCGTTCATCCCCAAGGTATTCATTGAATCTAAGCCGAACAGAACGCTGGCTCTCTCCAATGTAAAAAGACTCGTCGGGCCCACACAATTTACAATCTATGCGATAAATCACGTTTTTGACATGGCATTTACCCTTCAAACCAGCATGGCAAGTGTGGCAGAATCTACCGCCTCCCGGGCACGGCGGGGGTTCCAGGGCTGACCTCACTATAATGCTCTTTCACAGAAGGCCCACTCTTCCATGCTATCCTCTGAGGAACCCCGAGCTCCTTATGATCCCACGACGTTGGTAGGAAAGTTTACACACGACCCGGCCCTACCTGGCCCCTACTAACCTTTTGGTGAGCTTTTACATCTGCAAGTGTCGTAAGGAAATGCAATTTCCAGCATCAGGGAGCGGCATCATTTTGATTCTATGCACTAAATTTTCCTGCAAGAACATTATTATCCTGCCTACCAGGGGTGTGTGTTTCCCCGAGACTCTGAAATATCCTCTGGATACTTATTTTGGAGAAATTCAGTGGTTGGGAAACAAAATATTTTTTTAGAGGTCCGCCACCCCATTTTAAAAGGCAGCCAGGCGTGCCCCCACCGCGATCCCAACGACAACAGCACCCGTACGTTAACACCAGAAACATGAAATTAAACGAGTCGCGGCACGCCCTGCTAGAAAATGAAGCAAAACATAAAATAGAAAATGCTGTGTTACTATTTAAGTAATTGTTATAAAAAGGTTGCTTAAAGAAGGCTTTTGTAAAATGTTACAGCAGCCTCGACCATTAACCCACTATTAATAAACAGAGAGACTAGTCACCTTTAATCGATAGTGTTAGTGTTCATTTCCGGGCAGACTACCCCATGAGGATTTAAGTTGGTAATTCCCTTGAATCTAGCAGACAAACAGACGGGCTAGTAACATCTACTAGAAAACGAGGGCCGGCTGAGGGGAATTTGCGGGGGAAAGTGATAGTTATTAGGCGAATGGCAAAGAAGCGGGGGATTAACAAAGAAAGATCACCACGAAAGAAAAAAGGACGAAATTTGTATATCAAAGATGACACGCATAACCATGCACACATACAAAAACAAAAGTTTCCACACGCACCGACGGAAACTCACGCACGGCTCATTCGTACGCACGCACACGCAAAGAACTATAGCACCTCGGCACGTTTCACTCTTCATTATCCCTACGATATTTCAGAACGTAGAAGTTTCTAATGTGTTTTTTTCAAAGCAGCCTTGTTCAAGGGCACATCATCAATATTGGGACACAGCGAGCAGATAGTTTCGTTCCAAACACTCGGAGCTGTATATCAAAGGGAAAATCTACGGTAATTAATTGGAGTAATTGCAGCAATAATTTTGAAATGCTGAACCAATCTAGTTATCCCTTGATTTTGACGACAGAAGAGTGAACCCAAAATAAGAGGTGCCAAGCCAGCAACAACCTTCGACAAAATTATGATATTTTGTTCGGAAACCCATAGAGATAAACTATTTTTAGTATTTGTATTAGATCTGGGGTCTTTGAAGGCACACTAGTGCCTGTTTTGCCGGTATCATCGAGCTCGTGATCAAATGTTGCCACAACTGATTAGCGCGGGCTACATAACGGTGCTCCGCCCAAAACTCGTCGAGACAGTTCTTGAAACTGTTTGTTGAAGAAGCTTCACGACGTGGTCTGGGAGATGGTTCCAGGCCTCCGTGCTCGGATAGCAGATGGTTCTTCCGAGATCTTGACGCAGCTTCCGGTATAAATACCTTGAAGCGATGACCGCGCGTGCCAGCGTGGGTGGCTTGAAGAGCTCCCCTCTCTGGATACCAGCTAGGCCATGCATTATCTTATAGATGAGTAGCATGTCTCCACGTTTCCTGCGGTATGCCGGGATGGAAGCCGGAGCTGCTGGAGTCGCCCTCGTAGTCGAGATGGCGCATTGCTGGAATCAATCTGGTCACTCTCCTCTGACCCTCTCTACTAGAGTTGGTCTGCTTTGTTGAAGGGCCTCCATATCTCGTTACCATACTCTAGGTGGGGTCTTACGAGAGCTTTATAGAGAAGGGGTGGATGACCTTGTCCAGGTGATGAGTTCCGCTTGATAGCTCCAAGGATTTGATTTGCTCTGGTGACGGCAACGGCAGCTTGCTTCCTGAATTTAAGATCTTCATCTATATACACTCCTAGATCCTTTTGACAGCTTGCTGCGCTAGCTCAACTCCGTTCTGTGTACGAGTCCGTGGGTTTCTTCGACCAAGATGGAGAATACTGCACTTACTCACGTTGATGGCAAGCCAGCCCTCAGACCACCTCTCCGCCTCCTTAGATCCTCTTGGAGCATGGAACGGTCTCTTTGGTTGTGGCGTTACCGTACACCTTGGCGCCATCTGCAAACAATTTAATATGGCTGACAAGTCCGTTTGGCAGGTCGTTCTAGAGGACAAGAGAACTGGTCCCGACGATCCCTGTGGAATACCGCTGTGACGGGACCGCTGGCACGTTCCCTGCACTCTGACCGTTGGCGCCTTCCTGTCAGGAATGCATCAATCCACTTCGTATGGACCCCCAATGCCCGGTTGTTATTACTACTTTTTATTTAGAATTTGGAATATTTAGAATTCTATTTAGAATTTGGAGGTGAGGGTGAGTAACGTCAATCTCTCGAAGCAATGGAGAGGTTATTTCAAGTAATGGGTCGCAAGATGTTTTTGAACATGCGAATGAATGGTTTTAGCAACGACAGAGGTCGAGCCAAAGGTGTTAATTTAGAAAATTGAACTCATGGAGTGCATGAAGAAGACTGCCTGCCACCGCCAAAGTTGGGGACCTTGAAATTTATTATTTAGAATTTATAATTTTGTTGCAAGTTAACCGACTGTCAGCTTTGCTTACGTTACTTAAGTTCCTCCATTTAAGCAAGAACGTTCGGTCATCTAGAAACTGCCGCTGAGCACCTTGCCAGGGTGACGCGAGCTCTTTACCGTGCAACCAGGATGTGAGGTTACAGCGCCCCTCTCCGGCTGGGCAGCCGCCGCAAAGAGGAAAAGATAAGTGTAAGAAAACAGATGGATTGTTAGTGAGAGTAACCCTCGCTCCGGTGGGGGGTTGAACACCTCCCTCGGGTTTTTCCGGCGTCACGAAACAACGGCGGCGCGAAGCACCGCTGTACTTGATCCACCTTATCCTTGATCAATTTCGAAACTTTCTACAAAATTTTAAGGTTGGGTCATCTCAGGTCAGGTCACCAGTGCAGATAAAGTGACCTTACTTTAAAAAATGTTTAAGGTGGCATAAGTAATTCAAACTTATACCACATAATGCACCCACCGAGTACTACAACATACATTGCGGGATTTTAATATCGATGACCTAAGGTCAGGTACGAATCATGACCTCTCAATCGGAAATGCATGGGGAAAATAGGAATGGGGCAATGACACTTCTAAGCCTACCCACTTCTAAGCCAGAACAGGCCAGTGTCTGTGGCACTTCTACGCCTATCATGTTCTAGTTCTAACCTATCATAGCCTATTTTAACCAAGTTTCAAGCACCAATTAGTAAAATTTTGCAGGGGGATGTCTATGGCATAAATGTTTGTTATAAGAGGCGGGGCTACTATCAGTTTTGAGCTATAGTGTATGCCTGTCATCATCGATGTTTTTAAGATAAGCTGCTCTAGCCTAACATCCTCCAAAAAGGTGAAGAGCTTGTCAATCAGCTCGAGGTGATCATTGCCGAGTGGGGTTTTGGGATATTTCATCAGTACGTGATAGGGGTTTTTCATGGCGTCACAGGTACCACAGGTACCCGCACGCTCATAGGATTTCATTTGAAGTGTCCATTCCTAGGTCTGGTGAGGATAACCTCGCCCCGACGACTGTGTTGGTTTGCACTGAGCCAGTAGCCGATGTTAGGCTTCCGTATAACAAATGGTCGCTGTGGTTGGTTATCCGATTATTTTGGATTTGCTTTCCGGATGTGGTTCTGGTGGAGAGCTTTGCTATCACCTTTAGGCCACTTGAGATGTGCTATCTCTGAGTTCTAGGGACTTTTGTATCCTGTTCGTCAGGATTATGTGACTTTATTAAGTCACCACTCGTTCTCTAAACATGGAGCAAGCTGGCTCCCGAGAAACCCTTCCAACAGGGAAATAGTTGGCGACGCCATATGACCCTAGCAGTTGGTGCGTCAATAAGCCCCAAAAATTATTATTATTATGAAGTTACCACTCATTCTGCAATGCAGACAAGCTAGTGTGCGATGGTCGTACAAACTAGTGTGCGACGATTGCGACGGTCGGAAAAAAACAGTGTAATAAATATAATTCATCAAGCTTATCAATTTATATATATATGCATCCCTGCTGTGTTGTTTAGTGTATATATATATATATATATATATATATATGTTTCTGTAATATTAAATAAGCTAATTGATTTGTCATAGAGAACAATAATTATACGACTATGAACTTTTTCCAGAACATTTAATGCACGAGTTACTTTTTTTTTTGGTCGGCTGCCCATTCGGACTTCCCCTGGAGGGTCAATTTTTACACAGATAAAAATGAATCAAACTGTCATTTTCATGGAAAAATTATCCAAAAGATTAAGTTCACGAGCGATCACGGTTCATTTTTCCGACTCTAAAAAAGCCAGGTTGCAGCTTCAAGTGGTCACAACATTTGAATAGGCAGTTCCTTTCTAGTAGTAATAGTTACTCTCTATGCGGAACCCAAATCGGAGAACGTTAGGATGCCTAACTCTAAGAAAATATCATTGGTGTGAGGAAAAATATGGTTTCTTAGCGATAATTATTATTGCTCTTTTTTGCAATTTCACAATTTTGTGGGATCTGGATTCGTACATTGTGCGGGAATGCATGTGAGCTTTGATAAAGGGACATACATTTTGAGGAGTTCTTTATATGTAGTTGTGGACGATTCCTCTTTATTATTACTTTATTCGGAAAGTAAAATGGAAAAATGATTTGTATCAACTGTAAAGTCATCGCTATATCGGCGTTTTAGTTGGTGGCGACGTAAACGAATGTAGAAAGTACAAAAGGAAGTATAAATCATTTCTTATCGAAGTGATGTCCTGTCGATATTTGCTATCGAGCTCAATGCTAACTGGTTGTAAATAATACATTTATGCATTGCGGCCGGATTTGCTCCACGATTTCGTGGCGTTTATGCTACAAAATTTACAAAATGAGAAGCCCCTGTGCTCAATATTTAACCGCCTTAGGTCGACTGGCAACTGACTGGTGAGAGGGTGACCTGAGCGATGCGGCCGACCCTATGTTTTGTGGCACGTTGAACGTTGGCCTCCATTAAGCCCGTCATTGCGGTAGTTGCCCGCTCGAGTGGTGTGATCGATGTTTCCGTAACAATTTCATTGATAACTTTAGTGAGGCTTCGATCCCGGAAGCCGAACTCGCAATAATTTGGAATCATTCATATAGAAATATGAACTATCAGTGCTATATTGGGACAATGCTTTGCAGTTTTTTTGTGGCCAAATTTGTGTTGGAGACTAGGGAGGAAAAAGGGCACGATACAGGTCCAAAGGTGTGCATTGCCATATTCAAAAGTGCACTCTTGTGTTCTTTATCGGATACCTTTGTCTCTTGTTTTGCCTAACAAGTTAAGCTTAGGAGCCAGAACGGCTTTCCTCGAAAGGCGCAATAGCTTTTGCCGAGCGGGAACAAACATATAGTTATTGAGGACCAGAAGGACAGTGGTCCTTGGTGGTGAAAACCCGAAGTGTTGGGGACCATTGGAAGCTTCTGGTGATCAAACATGTTCCCCAATTTGTATGCAAAAGCTCCCCTGATTTGATTGAAGCGAGTTCAGTTACCTTGCTGCCTCCGGTCAAGCTGGTGAAGCCCAATATTTTCTTCCTACTGCAATGCTGTCTTCTTACTTTCGTTTTCTGCAGTACCTGCCATTCTCTATTTGAAAATAAGACACTTTTTTCTTAATCACCCCAAAGAAAATTGCTCGTTGTATCACTAATTACGAATGTCCAAAGATTATAAGCATGCAGCATTATATGTCAAAAGGCCGACTCACTAGAATGCAAAGCCATGTATGTGTCTCGGAGATAGCACCTACTTACTCCATCTGTTATGAACCTGGGCTCGCGTGTGAACTGAATAACAAGCGCTGGCCTGGTTTTCGCAATCCAGTGAGATACTATCTAGTCCTGGAAGGGTGCCCGATACCGGTCGTGACCAATAACTCGACCGTCCGCCGGGCAGGACGCCCGGTCCCGCCGCGGTGGGCCCACTCTCACTAACGGCGGGGTTACTGGAGACCCTGGAAACAGTGGTAGGTGCTGTTACCGACTGGACCGTCCCCCTCCCCGCTGTAGGCCAGAGGCGTAGTCAGGCTGGTGGGGTATTGGGCCATGCCCCTTGCTCATATTTGGCTGATATTGCCCATTGATTGTATATGACGCCTCCGCAGTTGAGGTGCCCACTTTATGCCTTTCCCGTGATTAATTCCTGGCCTCTCCTCTGCTAGGCTTACGCAGGTAATCCCACAGTCACGGCAGAAACAAAAGCAAAACAACTACACTGGGCTACTTTTTGTTTCCGCTAAATCTGATAAAGGAGGGTGTCCAGTATGTCTAGAAGCGACCTGTGGCAGCAAAGTTGTTCTACTACTGGCCCCGGGGGTATACCTCCGGGCATGAGCCTCCAGCGCCTGAGCGGCCATCTATGCAGCAACGGCGTGTTGTGGGAATGGTAAAGTGAGCGCCCTGCGCCCCGGAAGGGCTATAAAGGAGCGGAGTCATCATATTTTAAAGGGCAGTTAGCTATGGTAAAAATAATTCAATCCGAGTCGTTTTGCTTGGGACTAGGAATATAATGTAAAGCCACGGGGTGCAATATACCTACCTGTATTGATATTATCTTTAAGTTTGTGATTTATCAGCAATAATAATATCAACTGGGAGAAATCTGTCAAAGATCGATTACCCTTAAGCGGGCGAAATGTACCCGACTTTCCCAACGCTAAGTTGGCATGGCATAAGCTGCACCGCCATACGTCTGTTTAGTTTGGTGACAAAATGAAAGTCAGCTTGAGACGCACCGTTCCCACTCGGCATTGATCCAGAATAGCAGTTCCCCATTTTTTATTAAGCTCTCTTTAAAACACTTTCCGGCACATGAACAGAATCGAATGCCGCACAGGGCGCACATCACCCATCCAGACAATGGGACACAAAAGCGCCGGTGCTAGCATTTGAAAAAAACTTGTTTTATCACACATTTTTTCATGCCATGTGATGGGACTCTCGGAACATCTGCAATGATAATCTTTTGCGCCAAAAAAGCTGAAAATGCAAATTGCAGTTCCATCTCTTCTCAGCGTAAAAAAAGGCTTCAAGATAAGAGAAAACGTTGTGGTCACTCTTCTCATCTGTGCATACACTGCTGCGACTAGGTAACTATAAACCATTCGGCTATATTGTACTGCCGCACATAAATGCCTAAAAAAGCTCCCGCATTCTGGTAACACATTGAGCACATGACAAGCAGTAACATTGTCTCTAAAAATATATTTCTTGCTTGTAAATGACCTACCATTCACAGAAAGATGCATGAGGAGTTGCCAAACGTGACAAAAATGTAACAGACATGTTGCCCGTATCTCCAGCTAATCAGGTTATCGCCTATAATCGGCAGCTGAACCCCAGGCACTGAAACGCAACTTATGGCATGGCTGAACAGAAGCCCGACTCTTACATAAATATCGAAAGCTTATGGCTCATCAACATGAACTATCTATAATCTCACAATAGGTACACACACACTTTGACTTTGAGTATTCAATCGGATGAAGTCTATCTACCGCCTTGAGTCCTCCTCTATGGTTCGGAAGATCCATGTCAGGTATGAGGTGAGCTTGGTGTACACCCCAGGCTTGTTGGGTCTCGCGCAGCCTTGTCCCCAGCTCGTTACGCCGTACAGGATGTTGAGGCCCTCGTGCTCGCACACCATCGGGCCTCCGCTGTCGCCCTGGCACGTGTCGATGCCGCCCTCCAAGTAGCCAGCACAGTACATGCCGTCGGTGATCTTCCTCTCGCCATAGACATGCGGTGCAGTACAGGTGGGGATGGGCAGCAGGGGTAGCGAGACGGACTGCAGCCGGCGGGCGTAGCCAGCGCGTCGTCCAGTGCTGCCCCAGCCGGCGATGGTGCACTTCTTACCCGGCTCGTACGGCACCGAGGCGGGGGAGAGGCACACCGGCTGCACCTGGGAACCGAACCGAATACCCCGGCCTCCCACCGGCTTCACCCGGATGATGATGATGTCGTTGTTGAGGTAGGTGCCCTTGTTGAAATCGGGATGCGGATACATGCGCTGAATGGTGAACTCCTGCTCCTCTGGATCATCGACCTGGTTGTCGTAGTCTCCCACTCGGAGGACGTACACCTGCTGCGGATAGTCGAGGAGGCAGTGAGCGGCGGAGATGATGTGGTACTCGGAGACGATCACGGCACCGCACCAGTGCGCCGTTTCCGCTCCGGCCTTGATCCGAACTCCCACCATCCAGGGGTGCGAGCCGGGCTGGGTGACCTTCCCGTTCACGATCTTAGGGTTCTGGTCCACGGGCACGATGGGTGTGTCAGGGACGATCCGCCTGCCGCAGCGCTCTGGCAGGAACGCCTGAGGTGGCCTCTCAGGCTGCGTCCGAGGAGAGGATGCCTGGAATGCGTTTGATCCGGCCATGCACTCGATGCCGACGTCTTCTTCGTGAGCGCAGTTGCTCTGACCCCATGGCAGATGGAAACATTCGTCTATGCTCTTCTCGTTGCCCTGACAGTTGATCTGATCTAGCCAGATCTGACCACGTCCAGGGCCAAACTCTGAAGTCTTATGTACGATGGCAGCACCCTCGAAGCCAAGCATGCGACATATTACCTTGGCATCCTCAACATCGAAGTCATCATCACAAGCCGTTCCCCAGACGCCTTTGTAGCGCAACTCCACCCGTCCAGAGCTGTTGCCGTTCCCGCCCACCAGCCGAGCTCGAAGCGGTAGCTTACAGAGCGCGTCCTCCTCGTCACTGAAGTCACCGCAGTCGTCCACCGTGTCGCAGACGTACGTCAGGTCCACGCACTTGCCACTTCTGCAGCGCCACTGGCTGTCGGTGCACGGCTGACCTGCCTCGCGGCAGACCACGCCTGCCACTTCGGCCTCAGTGCAGTCACTCTTGCCCCATCCGGCGAAGTCGCAATCGGTGACCCTCTCCTCGTCTCCGCGGCACGTGATGTCGTCCATCAGGAAGCGGCCGTTGCCAGAACCGAAGCCAGCGTTCGTTACTACCTCTGCGGCTCCCAAAGGATAACCGAGGTGCCGACAGAATACGTCTCCGTCCACCTCTGAAAAGAGATCATCACAGACAACGCCCCAGGATCCACGTGCTTTGACTTCAATACGGCCTTCATTCGTCGAATTTCCATCCGCCAGCCGGATGTCGAAGTCGATTCTAGCGTGACATCTTTGTTCATCATCGTTGCTTGGACAGTCACGTCTGCCGTCGCATATCTGTGTGCGGTTGATGCATTTGCCTCCGGTACAAATGTACTTATTGTTGCAGTCAGGGATTTCAGAAACCAGCTCATACAGCTCGAAATCTGCGTCCGGCTCCACAGCTCCTGATAGAGCGATATTGGAATCTAAAAGGTAGCATGTTTCTTCCACCTCCACATAGTTGAAAGCACGGCAGATGAAGTCTTTAGTCTCGGAGCAGCGGCGGGCGCAAGTGGTGCGGTCTTGAAACAGCCATTTCTCGACGTCGTAGCCGACAAGTTTCACTCGTGATGTGACCTTGTAATCGCTGAGATAATCGTGGCATTCGGTCTCATCCCTGCCGTTACTGCAATCCTCCTCCCCATCGCACACCCACGAGAAGAACTTGCACTCACCTGGGCGGCACTGGAACATGTTGGCCCCGCAGCTGTTCTCTTCCTGCACGGACGTGCGGAGCGCTACCTCCACTTCCCGCACGGTTTCTTTGGCGGCCTCACATCTTGGGATGTCACAGAAGTCGTAGTCTCTGGAGCTGACAAAGCACCAAGGCCTGTCATCGCCGTCCGGGTTTCGGCAGTAGTTGTGGTCCCCGATGAGGTCGGTGTTGATGTTGAGCTGTTTTGTAATCTCACTGATGGCAGGGTCATTCCAGTGGAGACATGTCTGACCGGTCTCGGTGGCAGCAGCCTCTCCGCGGTAGTCGGTGCCCATCCGCTTGATGCACTCGATGTTCGCCTGAGGCACCTCGCACACGAAGGCCAGTTTCTCCAGACAGTCTCCGGCTGTCCACCAGAAGTAGCTGGAGTCCATGTTCCGAGTTATCTCGTTACGAGTGCGAGATGAACGCCGTGTGCTCAGGGGTGGGGACGGGAACACATTCTGAAGGATCAGGCACTTGTTGGAGCCTCCGATGTTGGGCGCCTCGCCCTCAGACTGGCGGTTCCAGCCGGGCCACCAGCGCTGGAACTCGATTCGCTCCAGTGTCGCCTCCCACATCCAAATCTGGCGGCCTCGGCGCAGACTCACGCCAACTCCTCCAGTGTGAATGCACCCGATATCTGGTAGGTATTGAAGCATCTCGCTTACAAAATCACTCTCTTCTTGGCTTTCAAGGGCGAGCAAATCCCCACCATCTGTCTCACAGGTTGACATGGCCTCTTCGCGCGACTTCGGCGATGAGGGAAATACTTTGTAACAGCTGCCTTGGAACAGGCGGTACCCCGGTGGACACGAAGACAGAGTGTTCTCCTGACATTTGATCCCCATCACTTTGCACTTGTCCTGCGCCCGCTTCTGACACTCGTGAACGTGCATTTCGTCGCCAACACACTGCAGAGACAGCAGACGGGTGTTCTGTGTCAGCTTGAAGCGCAGTGACGTCTTCATGCTGAGTTCCTCCGAGCCGCGAGTGAAGCCGAGATCCCAGCAGACCGTGTCGGCCATGTGACGAGAGAAGCTGTTTTCGCAGATGTTGTTCCACTGTCCTTCGTGGTACAACTGCACGTGCCCCTGAGCACTGGAGCGACCTCCGCGGATCCTGAGCCTCTGCCCGGACGGTGGTGACATCACGGCTCCGAAACGTGAGCGCGGCGCCACTCCGCCAGTGCGGGCAAACTCGGAAATATCCACCATAGGAGGCTGTGGCATGTCCTTGTTTACGCAGCGGACTTTGTGCGGGAAGTCGCACTTCTCGGTGTGACAATTGAACAGCGTGCCCGGCGCGCAGCGCTGCACGTAGCCGCGGCTGTTCCAGCAGTTGAGGAACTGGTTACACCTTCCCGGAACGGCGAACATGCCGGCCGGGAGAGGGCATTCGGTGGAGACGCTTCCGTCGGCGTTCAGCCGCGCCGTCGGCCTCTCCATCACCGACGGCGTCAGCGGTGGCAGCGTGGAGGCTGCGCCCACCTGGTCAATAGCACCCTGGTACACCTCAAAGTCGTCCACACACTCCACGCGATACGGAAAGTCGCACAGGGTGCTCTTGTAGTTGTACTTGGTGCCGGGCGGACACTGGCGCAGGTAGCCGATGTTGAAGACGCAGTCCAAGTACTTGTCGCACTGCCGCATCACTGGGAACTTGCCGGTGGGCTTGGGGCAGCTGCGAGCCATGTCGGCGCCGTTGTTGGTGATGATGGGCACGCCGTCCTGGGTGGTGAGAGTGGTGGTGATGCGTCGGCTGCCCTGGCCTCGCAGGTCGTTACGGCCTCTCCGGGGCAGCACGCCTACCAGCTGTACAGGTCGTGCAGTTCGACCTCGGGAGGGCAGCTCGCGCTGGTCATACCTGTGGGAGAGGCGATGCGTCAGCAGGGTACAAAGTACCAGGGCACAATATAATTGTGGCAAGAATGTCAGCTAGAGATTATAGAGAGGGCAAACACGAGAGGTAAACAGTAAAGTTGACGGAAAAACAAAGCTCAAACCACAACTAAATTTCTTACGATCGGATCCCAACGTAAGTACGCTCACTTATTTCAATTTAGCAGAAATGACGTTTAGTTAGGTTTAGTTTCAAATTAAACATTCTTCGATCATTGCAAAGTACTGGTGATCCAGTCAGCTTCACAGAGGGCTGAGGTCTTTATCACACACTGTAGATTTTTCCAATAATTCTGTTGGCAGACGCTATAAACGCAAAACACGTGCGGCTATTGTGCACCCGGGAAAATATTGTGCAGACTTACGGTGCGCAATATTTACGTTATATTCGCCATAAAGTACCTGGAGTAGCTGTCTACCGGCTAAAATCCTACAACAGATTCTGCAGGATGCCAATCAGCCTCAACAGCACAAACTTCAGGATATCTAATATTTCGCTTTAAGCGGAATGTTGAAGTGTCAACCCCACCACGCCTATTTTTAGCCAGCCTCGGGCCTTTTACGACTGACCAAGTACTGAGATTACAAGGCCTCGCCCACTGTCACTCTGTTGAAAGGCTATATTTGGAACCAGGAAGCTATTTTCAGTGTTCCCACCCGGGATTGGAGCCCGAGTCAGCGGCGAGGAGGCCAAACGCGCTAACAGTCTGACACTGCATCCCCTAACCCGCCTATCTCTGGAACTTGCTGAGGCAGTTTATAATAGGCAACGTAAAAATAAGGTGATTTAGGAAAATTTATTAGTCGGACTCGCTTATGACACTGAGTTATACCTATGTGTTAACACACTGACGTCATAATTGTCGGAAGGTGACGGACTATAAAAACACACTGGTCACATTTTCACTAGCACCCGATCAAGGGCTCAACAGTTGCCCGGACATGTGAAGATCTGGAGACGGATTTAAATCAGCTTTTCCTTTATTTTGTTAATAGCAGGCTTTCATTCGGCTATCTTTCATTTTAAACAAATTTTCATTAAAACTTAAGGCTCGCAAAAATCGCATGTTCTAATTCTGCTGCAAATTTCTTAACGACATTCTGTCACTGTTCTGATTGGATCGGAGATAACATCGGAGCTGGCACACTGCACTGTCATTGCAGCATGGAAGGTCTTCACCGGGAGTTGAGCTGGTGCACCCAGTCCTTACCGGAAGTTGCGACCTGTCCGGGCCGGAGCCGCGCTGCGACCCGAGGGCGCGTTTAGGAACCGATTCTTCCTGCTGGGGTCCTGGCCAAATCGGCCTCTGCGAAACAGAGACAATTGAACTCTTTGATGGCTTGCAGTAGATTTGCTTTGATAAGCGAGATAGTATGAATAAGCGAGATCGTTGTTTTATGAATATCACATGCTACTCTTTGCCTGGTCTGTTTCGTAAGCAATTATGGGAGCTTGATTTATCCCATTCCAAATGAAATGTCCCATTCCAAAAATGAAACACTTCTCTTATCTTCCGTGCTTAAAATGCTCTTACTAATAGGGGGTTTACGGCGTGGAGAAGATATGAGCTAACTCCAGATCAGTTGGAAAATATTCTATCCCGCAGAGTATTTGTTACGTGATAAGGTGTTTGCGACGTGCGGCAAACCAACTTGTTTCCAATACCTGTATTAACTAAGAGATTATTGTTTCCGGTTTGCAAATTAGTTAATGAAAGGTGTGTCGTGTTCAAACACTAATCCACCACGCCTCAATCACGATAGCAATCACCAGCTCCGTATCGGCCTAGCGTTCAACGGAGTCAAGCTCCTCGTTTTTACACAATCCACATGGGTGCTCCATGCACATCGCCTGAATGGCCTGTTTTCCTCCTTGACGTGAAATCCCGGAACCGGCTATGCCGACGGTGGGAAAATCTATACATAGTGTAGGTGCGGTCATTGGCTAAAAGGAGCACTGAATAAGAATAAAAAGAGACCAGACATCAATAAAAAGGAAACAAAAGGATGCATGAGAAACAAGAGTCAAGCTGCATCGAACGTTCACACAAAATCGGCTACAGTGTCTTCGCATGCTGGAGACAGCCCCGCGTTGACCCCGCTCGCGGTCACGGCCGCACTGACCTGTTCTTCTGCCTGCGGGGATCTCGCACCACCATGGGGGGCCGGGTGCTGGTGGTGGTGCGGTCCTTGTAGGACGGAAACTCAGGGTTGTCCGGGAACAGAATCTGCAATAAACGAATAGTGTAATGAAACCCACCGCCTCTCACTGAGCTGATCTAACGAATTTATCTCAGTGCCATAGCAACGAGGATTAACAAGGCGGCAGCTGTTCCATTGTTGCCAGATTTGCGTCGCGTGCCGGCGGAGAGGTGGCGTTCAGCGTCACTGGGTTTCGTTCTGTACCTGCAGTCGCGGGTTCCCGGCATGCATGTGCCTGTGCTGCGATTGCAGCTGTGTGCACGGTGCTGCGGTGTATGTGGATCATTCAGAGGGTGAGCCTCTGGGGGGGCGGCCCGGCGCGCCCTGAAAACACCCCAAATCCTTCAAGGGGTACGCGACCCTGGAAAAATTTTATTCTTCCCTGTGCGTTCACCCTGTGTTTGAAGCTACATTTAGAGCATAGAACAATTTCATTTGTTCTATATGTCAATCCATATAACGTCATTTGTACTAGACCACTGAAAGCACGTGCCAATGCACGGTATGAAAGCCGATAATAAAGATCATGCAACTGTGGTTTCTGTTTGGAGCACACGATTCTGAGAACTCCACTGCACACGTTGACTCCTCCAGAAACCGTTTGGGATTTCCAGCTGCCACGTACCTACCCGGTGTGTTTATTCCCTCGGTCTGGTCTGGAGAGAAGCGTTTATAGCCACGCTAAATGCTCTTCCGGCTCTAAATTTGCCTGAGAGAAGGATTCACGACTAGTCAAGAGGGTCCAAGGCCGGCTGAACCCTGCCTTTTCTGATTAAGTGTATGTAATTTTATTTTAACGTTTTTATAAAGCACATCTGCAAATGAGCTCAAAGGAAAACATTCCCGAAGAGCTTAGAATATATGTTGGATTTTACGTTGTTTTTATAAGACACACTGGTACAAAGTAAATTCAGGACCTGAAAGAACCCAGCCCCAAAACATTAAACTCCCACGATGTTTTGCGCTTAGAAGCTGGAAAGGGTTCAGGGTGCAATAAACAGCATTGAATTTTGTCGTGAGTAGGGAGCTCAAAAGGCATAGTAATAGGAGAACATCTATAGGAGTAGCAATAGGAGAGCATGCTATTTTTTTTGTTCGTGTTCATCCCGAACCCTTATTTTTATAAGGTTCCGCTTATGTGGAAAATGGCCACTATCCAATCATGGCATTTGGAAACCCCAACTATTCATTGACACCAGAGATTGGGGTGTGCACTAGCGTTAGTCCAGGAAATGTTAATCTGCGAAATATAACTCGATTTAATTTTGTTCACGAACTCGCAGCAGCTCCAGGCATTTGCTGGAAAGGTTGTCTGGACGCGCGGTTGTGTACTCTGCGAAAAGCATGACAAAAATATGCACCACTATATCACTTTCACAAGTCATAGAACAAACATTAATTTTATTATGGCCTGAATACGATTTGTATTTAGAGCTAGACCCGTCGGTTTCAACGAAACTGCTGTGATACATCGGTTCTTACAGGCTTTATGTTAACGTGTTCCCCGGGCATTGTTACTGATCCGCACCATTGGATGGTTATAACTCACACGTCCGCTTTATATATACGGTGTTCCCTGTTCCTCGCATTTGGCCTTCACTTATACATTGTTTGTGTGGAGGATCGGGCTCCGCTGGATATACCGAGTTACTCACTCGGGGGAATTAGATTTTTCCGTGTATGTATATATAATACACATACACAGGTCGAAAACTCGGTGGTGAGGGCGGAAACGCTTGCCTTTCCATATACAATTTACGAACAGATAACAGTCTGCTCTGAAAGTCTGTCAGCTAGAGAGAAACATGAACAGCTTCCTTGTGGCGCATAAAGTGGGACGTTTCCCTGGCTTATTTAGGTCAGTTCTCAGAAGTGGGTCAGTGTGCTACAGGTCCATGTGCGATGCGTTTGTCGCTCATGTGTCAGTATAGAACGCCGTGCACACGTTAGCCAAGGTCGGAATCTGCTTCAAAGTGTTTCCCAAGAACCGTGAAAAAGTCTGCTAAGAAGTAGCCTCAGTGTTTTTGTATGCTTCGTCTATTTTATACTCACCTCCCATATACGTCTCAGCGACCTTGGGAATTTGAACCCAGAAACACACAAGTTCCATTCCATATAATTCGTATACAAGAACCTTTGATTAAATTGTCCGTGAACACTTCCAGTGTACCTTTGACTTAGCCTTTATTCCCAGTGTATGAGCCCGAAGCACAGTGTTCAGTACCCAGAGAAAGATATCGATGGAAACTAAAGACTTCTGTTTTCACGAGGCTCGTATTTAGGACGAACAATACTTCTCCCGTCTGGGGCATTCAGTTGAAGCAACTACTCGTAAAAAACAATAGCAAACAGAGGGTGAGCGGGATATGAAAGATGGCTAGCAGGGCGTACGTACCGGTTCTGCGAAGGTTTCTGTGAGGTGGACGGCGATCACCACAGCCAGCAGCGCGCCGCACGGGATCACTCCGCCCCGAACCATGACTAGACCTCACTGCTAACTCTGCCTCACGCAGGTATCACAACTCAGCAGGGGCTGATGATGAAGACTGGTCAGGGATTCAATATGGCTGTCTTCTTATTTCCCCGCGATGCTAACTACAGTGATAATTACTTGATATTAACTGAGTTCTTGGTCCAAATCCCTTGACTTTGCGTCTTCTAATATCTTCGGTACGATATGTAACTCCTCACTAATGTGGCACCGCGCCTTCCGCTCCTCACCACACCACCAATGTCCTGACGCGCCTGTCGCAGCACTTTTGTCCGTTTGACGACAACGAGGGACGCCGCGGCACCGCCACTTACGAAATCGACAGGAGCGCCCGACCTCGCCACGCGCGGTCACGGCCGACTAACGCTGCCACAAAGTCACGGCCACCAGCGCCGGGCGCTGTCACGTGCGGCGAACCTCGTGGCGTGGGAACCGGATGAGACTCCACTTCCTCCCGGTCTCCGATGTCTGTCTGCGAGGCTGTCGCGTCTTTTGAACAGGCGATGCCAAAAACAACGGCAACAGCTGTAAGTATCAGCACTGGAGCAGCGGGGCTGGCCTGGCCCACTGCCGCGCCTCAACTGAAGTCTCCATATATCAACTACTGGTCCTCAGCATAAATAAACAGCGGGCCGGTGCCGAGACAAACGGGGGTAAGCGCTGCAGAGCGACCGGCGCTGTCGACACCGCAGTCTGCACTGGTCATCAGGAGTCTGACACCATTGCTAAAGCGTCTTCCATGCTCACAGGAAAACGTGCCGCCCCTGACTGCAGGAAAAGATGACACATGCATACCATGGCTTTGGTTGAGGTTCCTATTGGATCGTGTCTACATCGCATTCGGGGTGTCTCGCTATAACATGGTATTACGGCTGCTCCTAAGTTAAGGTAAGTGGTATGTTCGTGGGGACAGGGTTTGGCTGTACCTTAAAATTGCTTTGGTTGTTTTTTCTTTGTTTTCTATATGCTTCGGTACTAAAAGAATCCGTATAATCGAGGCCTTTCAGTTCCCAAGCACCGTCATCAGGCAGTTTATCGTAATAAAACTAATAAGCTACGTAATTATATTTTGTATTTTGCTGAAATGAAACATTTTCGTGTGAATCTTGACGTCCAAAATTGCTTTGAGCTTGTTTCAAAATCATAAACTTATATCTGGGAATGGTGCGCTGCATTCTCGTGGTGGTACGTATTGGACACTGACCCAAGTTTTCTTTGGAGATCGATATATTTATTTAAGAATGGTCCAGGTATGCTTGTCTAGTGGTTATAAGTTTCCATTCAGTGTGTGTTTATATGCTTTTCATGTCAACTATTTTTAGACGAAGTGTGACATCCCGGGGCATATTTGTGGCATCCAGGAGCATATTTGGAGGAATGTATTAATGCAAATATGGCTGGCGAGAAATTAATCTAGCTAGAGAAAATGTAAATTTGTCTAGGCATGGTATCTCAAGGATTTTTTCTTCACAAAAGAATACTTGGCATCCCGTGAGATACTCCTATTTGGCTGCGCACCCGTCATTTTATCCATTTGACGGGAAGTACAATTCAAGAACATTGACGTCATTTCCTTTCTCTGAGCCCGCGCAGTTGCCAGAAACAGAAAACAGTGAAGCTTCGTACTTATCAGTGGCCGTCTTTTCCGTAGTGGAGCTACCACATCCTATTCGTCACAATGGTCGGTACGTACAGTTTGGGGCCACACTCCTCCACCACCATGAGGAAATCCGTCTCTGAATCATCATGATTTAGTAAAGAAACGGGACATCGCTTTCTGCAATATCGCATGGGCTTATGTAATACACGCAAGAAACATTTTACGAGTAATCTGAGAGTTTCGTCGTCGGTGCCCGAAAGGGTAATAAAATCATGGACATAGTCGGATCCGGCACTGGGGGGCACGTGTGGAGACAGCGAAATTGCGCTAAATACTTCCGTACGGTGATTGAAGAAAAACGTACGGCTAAATATGATAGATATTCTTCAGGCCATATTTCCACTGAACTAACTGGTTCTTTTGAGTTAGCAAAATCTTGTTATAAACTTAATGTAGTCCTTATTTGCCGTTTTGGCAATGGTCAGGATGTGAGGTTGAGCCACTTTCCTCCCCTTTGTGCGCTCTTCTCGTTAAGGAAGGAAATTATCTATATACTTTTTCGCTATTTGCTGCACTTTTCTCATATTTCTAACAGACCAGCGCGTGCAGTTTTCAGGAAATGCAACTTCCCTCGAGTTCGACCCAGGCTTACAAAGAAGCTGGTATAGCTAAACTGCACCGCGTCAAACACCATACATGTTTGCCTTAATATCTACCTCCAAATGTGTCTCTAGATTTGCTGAATTACCGTAAATCCTCTCTTCAGTGCTTCTGCAGCCATTTGAAAACTATCATATGCACGTATTGATAGTGGCTACCAAATTTAGGCCAAGCCTGGGTAGTGTTCAATCAAGGTCCAGGACGCACAGTGATGCAGGAGGCCTGAACAACGGGACGAAATTCACAGTGGCGGCGCTTGAACATTATGACAGCCTAGGCAATATTGGCTTAGAGGTAAGAACGTCGCCCAGGGTTTTTATCTGATATTAGACAGGGATGATTCCAGCAGGCCGGCTGGAGAAGGGGCAAGCTCAAGTCGATGAGCAAATATAATATTTTTTGTTTAAATGTTTAATATCATGAAAATTGAAGAAAAAATATAAAAACATATTTCGGTGGATTGTGGAAACGGTTATGCGGCAGTATATGAAGGTACAAGGCAAAATTCAAGAAGGATAGGCAGTTAGGTAAGTAAGCCGGGAAGGACAAGGTACTCACGAGAGCTTCCCATTTCAAGGACAGCTTCGGCACTTCATTGTTCATGACATCTAATTTCTCGCTGTACGATCAATTTGTGAATGGAATTTTTAAATATCATCCGCCAAATTTTGTGTCATGACTCACGTTCTTCATAAGGGTTTCACAAATTAAATATCTCGCTAATAATTGCCAAACAACTGTCCCGAACTAGAGAAAACATCCGCGAATACAAGAACGTCAATAAACGAATCCGCCGTAATCAAGGTCCTAAGACGCGGCATCGCACGTGCTAGCTCCTAAGGAAAGCCTCGGTTGCTGATTTAACAAGCCAGTACTCGCGTCCGAATGAATGAGACATTAGATATGTCAATAAAAAATCACACGTTAGGTTCGCCACGGTGTAAGGCAGATTCAGCGAAGTGCCTAATCTCACATTTATTGACGGTAAGAGCTGCGAACGTGGATTGTCAGAGATGCAGATCATCGGCTCTTTGACCCAATGATCCGAAAAAGAAATATTCTCTGTAACTTAAACATCGAGTCAAATTAAATTTATTCCACATAAAATACATACTTACTTCGACATTAAAAGTGACTAGGCAGTGCTAATGTGCCTCTATGGCAGCGCCGCTACTGGAAATTCATAGCTAAATAACTAAAAATGATAAAACAATCATTTTGGGTTCAAATTTAAGCTATTCATCAGGTGACTCAAACAAGCACACCAAAGTTTGGTTTTCCTCCTAACCCTCCCCTTTACCAGGGGGTTAATTATGCCCCCTCTTTATATTTCGCGATGGGAGAAAAACGGCGCGGTTTGTCGCAATGCCACGTGACATGTGTGAACCAAAATCAATTTGATACATTTTGACGAAATTTCAATCCAAGGTCAGGTCAGGTCACCGAGGTATGATATCATTTCTAAACCGATGTAAGGCCATGTTGGTTCTCAAAACAAGGTTGACAAAAGCCGGGAGTAACTCTGCTTCTAGAAGAGTTAGATCAAGTTCTTGTACATCATTCGATTGCTCTTGTTTAGGAAAATCTAGAGCGTGACATCCACTTTGAGGTCAGGTCCATAACGAAAGGACCAGAGCACCCCTTGGCCACCCATTGGGTGCGCTAATTCATGTAGAGGCTATCGAGGGTTTTTAACGGTTCTGACAGTGATTGTAGACTTGTAAAATAATTACATAGTCGCAAATCTGACCATGCGATATGCCGAATAAGGATAATAGTAAGGGCAACAATTCATATAATCGATAATTTTATATAATGATTGGATCTCCCCAGTTTTTAGCCGGCAGACACTGGAAGTGAAAAATGCATTCTCACCTCGTAATATTTATTAGCACTGGGAACACATTTAGGGGAGCGTCTGGTATCAGAACATCAGAAGATAACCACTGTTAATCGGCAGCCGGCAAACGCAACAAAATGCACGACATGCGACTTTCTTCGAAAAGCAAGAGAGGCAGTATGTACAGCCGTTCCCTTACTGATTGGTAGATATTAGGCCGCGGTCCTTCTTGCAAAATATCTCTCAAGTGATGGTCCTTGCCGACACAATTGTTGCCTCACCTGCTGCGTTTTAACTGGATGCATTAACTGACGTGCAAAAATGCTTCATCAGGTCCAAAATTCGGAAGTAATTGAGGAAAGACACAGAAAATCTTCGGGATCGGGAATTTTTTTCGATATTTTTTTTTCAAATTGACGCCTCATCCAGTTTGCAGGGTCCCAAATTCAAAGAGCTCGTGAAAATACATTGCTAGAGACTAATTTTTTTATGAGAAGGGTACCTAATCGTTATTAAGCTATTTCTTAAAACAGCTGACACCAATACCTACCAATCACTGTGAAACCGGCTGTAGGTATGTACATACAGGACAGTTAGTTTTAACAGGGGGCTGAGGCCAAAGATTAACTAGTTCCATTTCCGGGTAGTGTCGACTTCGACAGCAGTGAATGGCGATACCCGACACTGAAACAAAGCAAACATTCGCCTATCGAGGAACTCTCTTGGAAGTTGTAGACTATGTGTTGACATGGAATTCAAATAAAATATAACTGGTCCCAACTATTGTAAGCAGGGACGGCGGATTCCAGGGTGCAAGTGGTGCAGTTGCACCACTCGATTTTTTCAAGTGGTGCAAAAAGTATCTTTTGCACCACTTGTTTTGGCTTTGTCCAGGAGGCGCCCCCCCAGGCCTCAGCCGGCGCCCCCGGCCGGTCAGAGAAAATCAAGCCTAATTACCGCCTACCTGAGGAGGTAGGATCCTCTGTGAAAAAGACATGTTCATACATGAATGACGCACCTTGACATCAAAACTGCGCCCTGGAAGGCAAAAGGCGCCCCCCTTGAGTAAAGGCGCCCCTCTGGATAGCATAGGCGCCCTTGAAAAGCGTAGGCGCCTCCTGGACAGCTGAGGCGCCTCCGAAGAAGAGAAACGGCGCCCCTAGATATCACATGCGCCCCCTGGTTAGCACAGGCACCCCTTGACAGCAAAAGGCGCCCCCCCGCAGAGAAAAAGGCGCCCCCTGGACAACATAGGCGCCCTTTGATAAGAAAGGCGCCCCCTGGAGAGATAAGAGAGAACCCCCCTCCCGAGAACAACGGCGGCAGGGACGGCGGATTCCGCAGGACAGGGTGTGCAGTTGCACACCTTGAAAAAATGATGGTGTACAATAGTATATTTTTGCACACCTGGTTTTGACATCGTACGGGGAGGCCCTCACGGATTTGGGTGGCACCCCCGATTTTGCCGGCGCCCCCCGGCCGGTCAAGAGAAAATCAGACACATCGCCTGTCTGAAGGGGTAGTACCCTCTGTGTAAAATAAAATACACTTTCAAATATGAATGGCGCCCCCTGACATCAAAGCTGCACCCTGGACAGCAAAAGGTGCCCACCCCCTTGAGTAAAAGCGCCCCTCTGGATAGCAAAGGCGACCTCTAGACAGCAGAGGCGCCCCTGGACAGAAAAAGGCACCCCCAATTGAGGAGTAACGACGCCCCTGAATAGCATAGGCGCCCTCTGGTTAGCACAGGCACTCCTGTACACTAAGAGGCGCCCCCTCCCCCATAGAGCAAAGGCACCCCTCTGGATATCATAAGCTGCCTTTAATAGCAATCGCGCTCCCTGGACAGCAGGGGCGCCCTCTGGATAGGATAGGCGCCCCCAAAACAGCAAATACGCCCTTTGATACCAAAAGCGCCCCATGGACAGAACACACCCTCTGGATAGCATAGGCACCCCTGGACGGCAGAGACGCCCCTAAAGAAGAGCAACGGCACCCCGGGATAGCATATGCGCCCCTGGTTAGCACAGGCACCCCTGGACAGCGAAAGGCGGCCCCCGCCCCCTGAGTAAAGGATCCGAGTCTCTGGATAGCATAGGTGCCCCTGGATAGCGCAGGCGCCTCCTGGACAGCAGAGACGCCTCCGAAGAAGATCAACGGCGCCCCTTGATATCATATGCACCCCCTGGTTAGCACAGGCATCCCTGGATAGCAAAAGGCGCCCCCTCCGAGAGCAAAGGCGCCCCCTCTGGAAAGAATAAGCACCCATTGGATAGGAAAGGCACCCCCTGGAAAGGACAGCAGAACATTTTTTAAGGAAAACTCAGTTGAGGGGGGGCGGTGGAGATTTTCTTGTGCTGGCCATTATAATGTCTTCGGGGGATCAAACCCCCATTTGGAGGGGGCGTTAATAAAATTTAGACGTGCTAGTGTTAAAAAATGTCTCCTAATTTTTGTTATTCCATATTCTAAAAATTAGAGATGCTGCCCAGGACTGCGGGTTTTTTTGCCAACGGAAAAAGGCCAAACCGGGTTTGCGAAAAGGCCAAAAGGTTCAAATTGTATTTGCACTAAAAAATCTTGTTTTTTTATAAATTTCGTCCAAGTTCTTCCCAGTACGGCTGTTGGAGTCTGAGTCTCATTAAAGTCCTCAAGGGACTTGTCACGGAGACCCCGACCCCACCACCCGAACGAGTAACGCCCACAATGAGGGGTTGATTTAGAAGCCGAAGTTTAACCTCCCACAAAGCACAGGGATGGCCGCCTCGCTCAGGTCACCCTCTCATCAGTCAGTTGCCAGCCGACCTACGTCGGGCAAACGATTGAGCGCCGGAGCGTCTCAGGGGAACCGATCTCAAGCCTGGACATGCACTGCCACTGCATGCTTCTCAGCAGCGGGCCGGAGCCCGACGCTCTACCAACCGAGCAACCGGGGCGGCCAAATGGCCAAATAAATACCACAAAAGCCATATTTGAGGCTAAAACGAACCCTACCGGGTGTCATAAACCCACAGAAAAAGGACAGAGCACTCTTGTATCACTGCAGTGAACAGTGCACTGTATAAAACTAAATGTTGATAATTTGATATTGACTTGACGATATATTTTTAGCACACTGCCCATCTCATAAGAAGGCAGGAGTCCCCTTCCAATCCCGTGTGGCGACCCAATTATTTTATCCACATAACTAAACAATTTGTTAGCATCATCAATTATCTTGGCCGCACCACTCCCCACTAACACTTGATATCTTCCTGCTTTTCCTGTGAATTGTTTGCTCTTGAACAGTGACGGATCCATAGGCAGATCCAGGATTGCCAATCGGAGGGGAGCACCTTCCCGGGGGCGCCATCCGGAGCAGGGGGCGCCACTTTTGACCGGAAAAACCTACCAGGTGGGCGTAAAATCCTATCGGTGAGCACCGATTTCGCATCCTGGGGGAGAGTGGAAGCGCCACTTCAAGCGAGTGCCATCGACCTTTCAGGGGGCGCCGTGACCATTTCAGGGGGCGCCGAGGATCGATTGGGGGCTGCATCTGCCCCTCCCCTTTGCCCCTGGATCCGCGTATGGGCGGATCTAGAATTTTAGTAAGGTGGGGGGAAACGCGGAGCCTCAAAGTGGGCACTTTACCATCAACTTTTCACCCAAAAGGCGCCTATGGTATTCGGTTTTCGGTTGCCGTCATATTGGTGGATCGTATTTTTAACAACGTCCTATCCCACCCTCTCCCAGCCATAACAGTTTGTACCAGCCAAGCAAGATGCCTATTTGGCGTGATATTTGAAACAATGAATTGCTAAACAGTTCAGTCCACACTTTTTTCGGCACCTCTTGAAAAACCTGTAACTGCCACTAGGTCATGGAGAAATTCAAGACACTTGGGAAGATGCAACAGCTGAACATAAAGGTACATATCTGGGGATTTTTCTATTAGTGAAGAGGGGTTAAGTTTATTTTAATATCAAATATGATAAGCATCATTTTGCCTTTCCACGTGGCCAAGATTCGTAAGATAATGGTGAGAGGACATTGAAAATAATCGCAGCGAGTGTGAACCGGGCCTGTGCGCTGTCCAAGAAAATTACCTCAGCGGAAAAGCTTTTAAGTTGTAGGAAACACAAGCCGGACTTTAACCCACATTATTAATTGCTCCTAAAAAATAATGTTTGAACCAGATGGCAGACTCAAGGAGATATAAGGGAAGTTGAAACGTTAAGATAAACACAGAATGAAGTATGTGGGCATTTTCCATCGACCTTTATCTATATTCTTCAATTCATCAGCATGGGAGAATTGCTCTTGTGCGTGAAATTTCGGAGGTGTTAAGAGAATTTCGGTAGCCATGTGATTGAATGCTGAAATAGATCATGCCATAGGCATTTGTGATTTGTGACATAAATGGGCCCTACTAGAATAAAAAGAAAACAGTTTCAACGTGTCCAAGTACTCTCTTGATAAATTGATAACTTTTTTTCGTTTATTGGCTGTAATTTGCGCGTTTAATGATCATGTGCAGTGTTCAGATCGAAGTGAAAAGACCATTCAGATTGATAAAACGAGTATATTTTGTCACTGACCATCCACTTATACCATCAACCATCGCCTTCAGGTCAAGTTCAGGACTCATTTAAGAGAAGAGGTGAGCGTGCACTGTGCATGCCCAAATCGAGACACAGCCGCCCTCCCGATGGACAGACCGCGCAGAAATACGTCCTCGTCGCGTTTGATTTCGCGCACGCGTACGACGTAGTGGACCACCACCTGCTACGCGTTCGCCTGCTGTAGATGGGGCTGTCAAATTGCACGGTGGCCTGGATTTGGCAGTGACCCGGGACCGAAGAGTCCAGGTGGAACTAAATGGTGTGCTTTCCAGTGAGCGCATTTTCCGAACTGGCCTGCCGTAAGGAAGTGTCTTATCGCCAGTTTTATTTTGTATGGGCGGCTCGGCTGGTAGACGCACTCTGCGCGGTTCCCGGATGCTCCCCTACATGTACGCCGATGATACGGCGGCTCTCTGCACGGGCAACAATATCCAAGTCGCCAAGGACCGGGCGCAATAAAGCTGCTGCTGGCACCCTCATGAAGTGGACCCGACAGCACAAAATGGTGGTATCAGGAGCCAAGATCCAAGTACTGGTGATGTCCCAGTGGGCCAGAGACGCCGATCCCTTCAATTTTAAGGTCGACGGGAAGTCTGTCACTGCTGGAGACACCCTACAGCTACTTGGCGTCACCATCGATCGGCTCCTCCATTTCGGTCCACACTGTAAGAGACTGTGGGAGAAGGTCCACCCCCGCATCTCCCACCTACGTCAACTGTCCGGCTGCAACTGGGGGCTGCACGAACAGCACCTCCGAACCGTCGCTACTGGCTACGTGAGAGGAGCGATGGAGTAAGCGGCCGCAGCGTGGCTCCACGCCACACCGCCATTTCATGTCGAGCTGCTGGAACGCAAAATGAGAGCGTCGGCGCGTATCATCACAGGATGCACCCACTCCACTCCCAGCCGAGTTAAGACTCCCCGCGTAGCGGCCAGAAGGAGGGTACTCGCGACCGACTGCTGGTGAAATTCCATACCCTGCCGCCTGAAGACCCTCTGTGAAGACGTGCGGAGGCGACAGCGCCCTCTCGACTCTCCTCGGTGACCGGGTGGCGGCAGGTGGTCAAAGACATGTGGGATCAAGCAGGCATCTCCCTCCCCATCGAGTCTTTCCTTCCTCGACGTCTTCCACTGTGTGTATCAGGAGAGTGAGTCACATTTCAACTAGACGTGGGCCCACTGACATCAGGAGCGCCACCTGTCCGGAAGAAGCGAGTAGCTCTCCCCCACCTCGCTTCCCTGACTCAATGTGCCACATGGGTGTGGACCGACGGGTCAGTGCACGGAGGGGTTACGAGCGGGGAGCTGGGTCTTCATCGAGTCACCAGACAGAGCCCAGCATGAGCTCAGGCGACCAGCAGGCTCGCTCTGCTCGAGTTTTCAGGCTGAGATGGTAGCCATCCAAACTGCCTGTGTCTTCCTACTGGACTAATCAGTGCACACAGAAGATCCAGTCATCTTCAGCATGGCCTGCCAAGGTGACGACGCATTATAGAAATAAAATGGCTTCAATGTCTGCAGATAAGACAGCGAATCGGTAAAAATCGCAAACTTCCTCACCATCAGCTTAGACACCTGGTCCAAACAGCAAAAAAGGAGTACAGCTCTGAAGTAAAAATGGATCCTTCGTAAGGCAAACTAGAAAACTTCTCAACATCGTCACCAACAAATGCACGCCCTGTGCCATTGTCACTTTCTTTTGCAACCGTCTATATAGAAACAGACATGGTTTTCGAACGGCTCCGCAAGCAAGTTCATAAAATACTGGCGCGTCGGTTCAGGAGGCAAATTTCTGCTTTGTTGGCGTAGGTTGTGTTCGTGTTAACTGTCGAGATGAGCTATGGTTCAATAACAGCTGCTTCATGTGGTTCGACGAGATTGCTGTCGATACCAGCCTGTGCCAGCCAGGCACAGACTCTCACTCCCTGGTGACGGGTTGCAAAACGCGAGCCACTGTCTTATCTGACTGAGGTAGGCGTCGCCAAAAAAAATGTTTGGTATGTGGGGCGTGTTGGTGACTTATTTTAAAGGGAACGTGGCACCTTGGTAAAATCCTGGAATTTTGTGTAATTAGGCGTACTTTTAGCCGAAAATAATGAAACCACTCATGATTTTTCTGAAAAATGTACAGCAAGCTCAATGTTTTTATTTTTAAAATACTCCTGTAGAAAAATGAATAAATATCTGCCTCTGGATGATGTCATGATCTGGCAACCACTACCATACTCGAAACACTTCGATTGGCTGATGCTCATCGTGATGTCAGCATATGTCGTCACACCAGCAGCTCACAACAATGGCCGCCTGGCGGGAGGTACATGAGAGGTACATTTCGGGTAGGTTTTAGTTTTTTTCTACGGAAAAATCGAGTTCCAAGACAAATGATATATAGAGCACCTGGCTTTCCGATTTGCTTTACAACTTGGCTATCTCAGTTAAAATCACGTTCTAAAGGTGCCACATTCCTTTTAATGGCTTAATGCAAAGCGAGTATCTTACTGCGCATTTGTAGCGGTATTTGACTAATTTCCACTAGCATGCTTATTATGGGTGAAGCTTGGAATGCTCCAGTTACTATTCTGATAGCGAGATGACGGACATATCGATAATCTTTTTCGCGGACCAAGGAGTGGCCTCATACGCAACCCCGGTCTGCGACCTGGGATAACCCCCCACCGGCGCAGGAGAGCCGCATGACAATGTGCTGAAATCAGCCATATTTCATTCTCAATGTATCTCTTCATAAGCCTGTAGGTCAGTGCCATCATTCTTTTCTTTGAAATAAATAGTAAATATCCCGCAGTCAACCCCGGATTCGACCCGCGCACCCCTCATCACGAGACAGGACCTCTAACCACTAGACCACTGCGCCACACTGTGCCGACTCCCACTAACCCTACACCTGTGACCCGTCAGGAGGTCACTGGCCGGTATCACGCAATCAAAACGATGCCGTGATCGTGGCGCCGGGTGTTGTGTTCGTACAGAAAAGGCATGGTATAAAGCTGCTTCTAGAAGACGAACCAAACATTAGATTCGCCTAGAATCACTTGTATCGGCGACCCAGGACCCTAAGCTAGCTTTATGCCAAATTGTATCCACTTCCATTCATTTTGAGGACTTGAAACCATGGTGAGAAGCAAACATGTTCCGAGAAATTTAGCTCCTTGAAATACCCTTTCGGACGAATTACTCGAAAGCCGTTGGAGATAAGTGGGTAGTGTAAATGAATTGAATGACTGCAATTAATTTTCCTATTCAGCCATGTCAATTCTGAGCTTGTGAATGACATGTGCTCTGAACCGAAAAGCTGCAAATAAAAGGTTTTCTACTAAAATTATATTTCTACATATAAGACAATGAATTTTATTATCACGATATCCATCTCCGAATACTATCAGGCGGAAGCAATGTTCTTTCATTATTTGAAATGAAAAGTCAAATCGGCGCATTGGATCGCGAGAGATTAAGATTTAAATGAAATGAGCAAAAATGTAGTCCTCCGGCAAAATGGCAAAAACTAGGTCAGAATTTTACGTTTTCCACTGGAAACTATACCTAAGCACAAGAAAATTGACGTAGCTGCCTCCACGTGGCTGTCTTTAAACTAACTGAAGCGTGCCTTCTGACATTTCGAGCTTACAAGTCGGCTGTCAAATTTCAATATCTTTTTTGCTTGTACTAGAAATACTGCGTTTTGGCGTAATAAATATTGTCGGACCAGTTCGAACTTTTTTCTTAGGTGGCCTTGTTGCTTATTCAAAAGGAGGCAAATTTCAAGTTCGTCGCTTAAGAAATAAAAATGATAAAAATGCAAAATTGAAAACATTTGTTCCAAAATTTCTCAAAAACTATTTTGAATTTAATTTCGGGGCCTTAGTTTGGGCGTCTAGCGTAAAAGGGCAATCACCCTACACAATTGCAGAGCCCTGGTATCAACTGTCAGAACCGCCAAACGGCCAGAATAGAGCCTCTTGAGAAATCTCAATCCGCTTCGCTCCATGGATTTCGTCATGCGGCTCTGACACAGCCGTACTCGATCTTCGGACGAATAAGTGATCTATACAGCATAAGAAGCGTATAACGTAGCGTATAACAATGAGCGTATAACGTGCGCATGACGTATATATAGGCGATAAGCGTATAACGTGTATAGCATGAGAAACATTTCTCTATCTGCACGGTATCTCATCCTCGTCAACACCTTCAGTATTTTCAGCGTATCGAAACATTTTTTGGCGGAAATCCTTCAGGTGTGGCACATATGAAAGCTTATCGAGTGTGAGCCTGATAAATCTGGTTTCTGCTACAACGTCGCTCGGATTTCCGCGAATTTACAAAATCGGGTATTCAGTCTCAATGTCTATTATAAAAGTGCATGCACTATGTCTTTGAACTTGAAAATTTCAGTCCATTGCATATGATCCATTGCTGCAATGTGTCAAGGTTAAGCTGCAGCCGCCTCTGCGCAGCTGCTGTAGTGGACGCTGTCACCCATATTGTGAACTCTTCAACGAAAAGCACATGCCGTATGTTTGCGGGAAGTGTCTGCAATATCATTGGTCATAACTGCAAACAAGGCTATTAAAATCACAGAATCCTGGGCTATGCCACTCTGTTGCTGATACAAATCCGATACGACTGAGTTTTCGCGAAATCTAAAATACCTATTTTTCGGAATATTAGAAATAAGCCACCCCAAGTGGCCTCGCACGCCGAGTCCAAAGAGTTTCTGCAGAACGCCATTGGATAGCAAAGGCGCCCCCCAAGAGATGATGGCGCCCCCTGGGGAGGAAGGCGCCCCCTCCAGAAAATCTTGCACCACTTCTCGAAAATGGAATCCGCCGTCTCTGATTGTAAGCAGTTTACAAGGTAACCAGCTGACAAACTACGAATACCATTATCCTTGTAATCGTAGGTATATAACAAAAGCTGTTGTTGGTTTGGTTTGAAGCAAGTAGGACAGCAACAATATTTCTTAATCATACCTAAGAGAAAAAGTTCGGATTCATCGTCTTGACATCAATGGATAATTATATAGCCCCAGTCGCCTGCCTTTTGCAGGATTCGTAGTAAATGATTTTATGTGTTTTTTACAACGGGAGGAGTGCTCAAATCGTTTTTCGTAAATGAAAAAAATCGGTTTAAAATAAAATTTTACATAGGAGTAAGAGCCAAAGTTAAAATCTGAATTTTCTTATTCACGCCCTGATCTCGCTGTGCCCTAATAACTACTGAACAACATGCTTCCGTTGTCTCAATTTACCCTTCTGCTTCTCAACTTTACCGACTCCTTCAATTAGAGGCATTCCATCAGTAACGTTGCCCATATTTTGTGATCTTTGACCCCCTTCCTCCCCTATGTAAATTTGCCATTTGATTGGAGAAATGAAATTATACGCGTCAATTGGTGGATGTCGCGCGCGTCATTGCCACAACCACCCGCCGACTACGGGTAGAACATACGCTCACTAAAACTTTCATAACATTTTCGGCCGTCGGTTGCCCACCTACATATTCCGCCAATGTAAAGAAGACACCTCCCAAAATGCATGGTATGACATGGTATGATTTTCTAGCTGATTCTGACTGTGCCTTTTTTACCAGTCTAAGGAAATATGATGTATGTTTCAAATTTTAGTTCCGAAACATATGTTTATAAAAACGAACTCACTACATTCTCCGGAGCAGCTAAAACCTTATTTTTGTAACCAGAAGGTCACAAACATCCCAAGCTTCACGGTAGTATACGTTTTTATGGATGGCGAGGTGTGAGTACCTGTTATTATCGTTTTGGATCACGCTATTATTTCTGGCCTGATACCCGAATTTAGCGAGGCAGAATAAGTTTCAAGTTTCATCTATTATGAAACCAATGTGGTAAGCTAGAAGAAGAAAATCATGATGGTTTTCTGTGTTCCAAACAATTCTTAAACGCATTGCATACATTTGATATCGATGCTAGAAGGTCATTTTTGGCATTTTCGTCCTGTTTTTTAGGCCCGCTGCATCACTGTGGGAGGGTACGCTATCCATAGTATGGGATGTTTTCTTTTTTAGAAAAGCTTCCGAACAAAGCATGCTATAGCCGTCATTCAGGGATCATTGTAATCCTCTCATTAATAAAAGTCAAATGATATATGTTTCCACTTCGCTAGGCAAAATTCAAAGTTTGACGTGACCTTAGGTCAACGAATCGACCTCAAATGACCTGGTATGGTCATGACGTATGTACATACATCATTGGACTTGCTCTGACAAAATCTGAAATGGTGGTAAATAAAATTGCATTATTATTTACTCAAAAGTTATATGGTAACTTATTCAAAATTGCTTATTTGACCTCGGATAGCCTTTAGAAGGCTGCGGGTCAAAATTGTCAAAGTCAACCTTAGTAATGGGGCACAAACACATGGTCCTAAAGTTTTGAAGTTGATCTGAGCCATGTGGACTGAATACAGTCATTTCAAAATTTGCCCGTGGGCTAACGATGGGGAGGCCATGGCCCGCACATGACCTTAGGATGCCGAAATCGAAAATCTTGCTACCACATATTGTTGTACACAGGGGCGTAGCCAGGATTTCGCTCAGGGAAGGGGGTGGCGCCCGAAAAGGGCCCCTGCGAAAGCGCCAAAAGGGCCCTGATGGGTAAAAAGTGCCCTGCTTGTTACAGAATCGTGTCCTCACGAGGGCCCTTCGGGCCCTCAGGGGGGGCTGTCCCTGCCGCCACCACCCTTGGCTACGCCCCTGGTTGTACACGTTGTTAATCATGCCTCTGGACAGAGGTCAGAAAAAGTGTCTTCAGGGTCACCGGCAGAATTTGAAACCAAACTTGTGTACCCAAGAATATTGAGCTTTGGCACCAAAATGTGATTGTTTGCTAGACTCTCTGAGTCTCTTTAAATCTTAGAAGTGTAAAGACAGCCTGAGCGTTAACTTCTCGCACTAAGGCATGCACAGTCTTGCCTATTTTGTCACCAACTTTATTTACTTTGTCACCAACACTGTTGCCGAGTTGGAATGTTTTTTACCTCCGCCTCCGGGACCTCCGATCGAGTTTCCTCAGCCTTCAGAACAATAAAAACTTAACTCATTTCAACACTAACTTTATTGCTTTAGGAGCTCGCTCAGGAAACCGAATATGAAAGTATCGGAAGTTCTTTATATATTTTCTTACGGACTGCTCTCGTTTCATGACACTTAAATTACCCTTGTCATTTACATGATTGTTTCACTACTTAACTCTCGCCCCGGTGGGGGTGTTTGAAGACCCTCTCGGGTTTTTCAGGCGGTACGAAAAAATGGCAGTGCGAAGCGCCGCTGTACTGGGCACGCCTTAGCCTTGATCAATTCTGCAACTCTCTTTTAAATTTCAAGGCTGGGTCATCTCAGGTCAGGTCAAGTGACCTCACCTCCAAAAATGTTTAAGGTGGCATAAGTAAGAAATGGGCGAATCTATCGGATTGAAACTTATACCACATAATGGGCCCACCGAGTGCTGAAAATATATTTCGGGATTTTTCATATCGATGGCCTAAGGTCAAGTAGGTGCGGACCATGACCTCTCCATTGGAAATACATGGGAAAAACAGAAATTGACTATATTTGTGTAGATACAGCTGAGAATACCTTCATATTCTCCAAATCGTAGTATTCTGAGCCCCTTTCCAGGTTCGTGTTGCAATTTTTGACCTGTGACCTCTGGGAGGTCATCTGGGGCTACTTAACTAGTTTTCAGGCTTAGATCAATAACTTTGCATGAAATGATGATACAGCTTTTATTTTGATGCCATTGCGTTTGGATTGCTATTGCGAGTCAATTGATTTGCATATTGATTATGCTAGCTTAAAAAGTGACCTTGACCTGACCTGAGGTCCGGTCGTTTTTTACCTAGTATGGTCACATTATACATCATTCGATTGTCCGTGACGGGAAGAAGCGAATGGTGCCTAAAAAAATTATTCTAACTCAAATCTGTCAGATGCTAGAGCCCAAAGACTCTACTTAAAATGCCACCTTCTTGGACCTGTCACGACCTCAATATTGACCTGAGCCAAAAAATGACAGATATAATTTGCTCACGAATTTGTATGAGCTATCCACCAGCACTTGCATTTTTTCGCTATCCCGCATAGGGGCCGGCCGATTTCAAAGGGGTGTTCAACAAGCCCCCACAGGGCGAAGGTGGCTCGGAGGCCCACCGGGGCGCGGGTTAAACTTAAATTGATTGCTTAAAGACCTCAGGCGGTGCCAAGATAGTCCCAGATCATAGGCGGGTCCAGGGAGGGGGGCAAAGAGGGGCACGTACCCTCCCCTGATCGACCCTCGGCGCCCCCTGAAATGTTCACAGCGCCCCCTGAAAGGTCGCTTCCCACTCCCCCAGGATGCGAAAATCGGCGCCCATCGATAGGATTTGGCGCTCACCTGATAGGTTTTGCCGGTCAAAAGTGGCGCTCCCTGGTTCGGATGGCGCCCCCTCCCCGGGAAAGTGCCCCTCATCGGCAATCCTCAGATGACCACTAAGAAGTTGCAGTTCTCAAACTTGTAACACGACGCTAGAGAATAGGAAGATGATACGATTTTGAGAAGAAGCTATTCTCGGCCGTCTCTACAGAAATAGGTATAAATAGGGTAGTTTTTTTCGACCAGTTCCCGTTTCCCCATATATTTCTGATGGGGAGATCCTGGCACAGCCTGATACTGGGTATCAATATAAGGAATTTCCTGTTACCGCAACTTACGGCACTCAAGAGCCCATGCTGTACTATGAATCAAGTATAGATTATTTAACTTGTAATCTTCACTGGCGCCACTGGATACAATTTTAGAGGTGACGTGAGGTCTCTTGATCTGGCCTGGTGACCTGACTCAAGGTGATCAAAATAAAATATTTGGGCTAAGGAACCCCAACTTTTTATCTGGATTTCGCAAGTTACGAAATTGATCAAGGACAAAGTATAGCGTACAGGCGCGGAGCGCGGTTTGGCGATCACGTTGCCGTACTTTCCGACTCTGATTGGAAGAGCCGACGAGGGGCTTTCAGACGCCCCATGGCACACGTCCATGAAGTTAGCGACGGATTCGCAATCGGATTCAGCGACGGATTCGCCCGAAATGGTGTCTCCTGCGATTTCACTCAAATTCACACCATAGGCTCCCGTGCCCTCAAAAACTCATCCCTGAAGTTATTTTCCATCACACTCACTCGTTCACCCGCTAGAGGTGAAAAAGGGAAATTCACTCCAACCGGCGTCTTAAGCGTCGGATTCAGCGACGGATTCGCCCGAAATAGCGTCCCCTGCGATTTCGCTCAAATTCACACCATAGGCTCCCCGTGCCCACAGCAACTCACCCCTAAAGTGATTTTCCATCACAATCACCCGTTCACCCGATACTTCACTTTAGGGGTGAGTTGCTGAGGGCAAGGGAGCCTATGTGTGAATTGAGCGCAATCAGAGGAGACGCCGCTTTGGGTGAATTTCACTTTTCACCTCTAGCGGACGAACGGGTGAATGTGACAAAAATCACTTTAGGGGTGAGTTCCTGAGTGCACGGGGAGCCTATGGTGTGAATTTGAGCGAAATCGGAGGAGATGCCGTTTAGAGTGAATTTCACTTTTTCACCTCTAGCGGGTGAACGGGTGAGTGTGATGGAAAATCACTTTAGCTGTGCGTTGCTGAGGGCAAGGGGAGCCTATGGTGTGAATTTGAGCGAAATCGCAGGAGACGATATTTCGTGCGAATCCGTCGCTGAATCCGACGCTAAAGACGCCGGTTCGGGTGAATTTCACATTTTCACCTCTAGCGGGTGAACGAGTGAGTGTGACGGAAAATCACTTTAGGGGTGAGTTGCTTAGGGCACGGGAGCCCTTTGGTGTGAATTTGAGCGAAATCAGAGGAGACGCCGCTTCGGCTGAATATCACTTTTTCACCTCTAGCGGGTGAACGGGTAAATGTGACGAAAAATCACTTTAAGAATGAGTTTCTGAGGGCACGGGGAGCCAATGGTGTGAATTTGAGTGAAATCGGAGGAGACGCCGTTTCGGGTGAATTTCGCTTTTTCACCTCTAGCGGGTGAACGAGTGAGTGTGACGGAAAATCACTTTAGGGGTGAGTTGCTTAGGGCACGGGGCCCTTTGGTGTGAATTTGAGCGAAATCGGAGGAGACGCCGCTTTGGGCTAATTTCACCTTTTCACCTCTAGCGGATGAACGGGCGAATGTGACAAAAAATCACTTTAGGAGTGAGTTCCTGAGGTTACGGGGAGCCTATGGTGTGAATTTGAGCGAAATCGGAGGAGACGCCGTTTCGGGTGCATTTCACTTTTTCACCTCTAGCGGGTGAACGAGTGAGTGTGACGGAAAATCACTTTAGGGGTGAGTTGCTAGGGGCACGGGGAGCCTATGGTGTGAATTTGAGCGAAATAGGAGGAGACGCCGTTTCGGGTGAATTTCACCTTTTCGCCTCTAGCGGGTGAATGGGTGAGTGACAGAAAATAACTTTAGCTGTGAGCTGCTGACGGCAAGGGGAGCCTATGGTGTGAATTTGAGCGAAATCGCAGGAGACGCCATTTCGGGCGAATCCGTCGCTGAATCCGACGCTAAAGACGCCGGTTCGGGTAAATTTCACCTTTTCACCTCTAGCGGGTGAACGGGTGAGTGTGACGGAAAATCACTTTAGGGGTGAGTTGCTGAGGGCACGGGGAGCCTATGGTGTGAATTTGAGCGAAATCGCAGGAGACGCCATTTCGGGCGAATCCGTCGCTGAATCCGAGTGGGAATCCGTCGCTAACTTCATGGACGTCCATGGCGCCTCTTCTGGACAGAAAAGTCTTCCAGGGGCACCAAACCCTATGGCAGGGGTGCTAATACTCGCATACAGTGGGGGGAAACAAAAATCAACACGTCAAGGACTGCCATGCAACCTTTCACTCGTGTGCCATGACCATTCAGGGGGTGCTAAGAGATTTATTGGCGTTGGGGGAATGTACCCCTGTCCTCCTGAATCCGCCTATGCCCCACCTTAGGTGTCTTGTACCTTATCTTATCACCTTCCAGCATAGGCGGATCCAAGGGGGCAAGGGGAGGGGGGCACGTGCCCCCCGATCGACCCTCGGCGCCCCCTGAAAGATCGATGGCGCCCCCTGAAATGTCGCTTCCCACTCCCCCAGGATACGAAAGTCGGCGCCCACTGATAGGATTTGGCGCCCACCTGATAGGTTTTGCCGGTCATAAGTGGCGCCCCCAGGAAGGTGCCCCTCCGATCGGCAATCCTGGATCCGCCTATGCCTTCAAGACATACGGTTAGCAGAGGCAGTAATAAAACCTTCATCTACGACAGGCTCTAAATTACTCTTGCAAATTTAAAACTTTCTAAAGAGTTAGATAGTCTGTAAAAGTAGGATTATTAGAGGGTTTCTGAAAGAAAGTTTTTAGCCTAGCCCGCAGAATTGGTAGAAATTTTTATACAAAACAGACGCAGCCGTGTACTTCCCAAGGCCGAGGGGCGCGTCTGTTGTGCCAATTATTATTCTTTATTGTGTTAGGAATACAAATTATTTTCAGTGGTCGGTGTCAGCTAGCTGTCTGGCTGGAGTTTTATTGTTATTTGAAGTGAAATAATAATTTGAAAATATTGTTCTTATCAAAGGTAACACTTGCTAACGCCACTCTACGCCAATTTAGTGAGAGTACCCTATTATGTGCGCTAATCTGATTTCAATGTCAAAGTAGAGGAAAGCTCACCTTCATTCTGAATTTTAGAGCTCATCTCAGAACCCATGCTAAATATTAACCACTAACTGTTCAAAATGCTGTTGATGGCTGCCTGCCTTGAAGGGGCTGACCTGCATGAATTTTCTTCATAGATGTTGTTTATTGCTTTTAGAGAAATATTCAGTGCTGCTTAATGGATCGAATCGAATTAACACATATTAGCTATTTGAATAGGCTATTTCAAATGTTCAGCATGCCTCTATTGTGTTAAGTATTTTACTAAAGAGGTTAAGAAACTTCCCAGAATGCTGAAATGTTTGTTTATTGCGTCAGCTTGTGGGCCTCAAACAGGGATAGACATTGCCTTATTTTGAACTTAAAATTTGTAGTGTACTATAATAAAAATGGTGAGATATTGAGAAATATTTGGTAGCATATATGAATTTAAAATTTGTAGTGTACATTAATAAAAATGGTGAGATAGAGAAATATTTGGTAGCATATATGAATTTGTTTCGTTTTTCAATCATGCTGCCTGATTATTACTTAGTACTGTTTTTAATGCCCTGCTCACATGATCCAGAGTGTCATTGTGCAATAGAATGGGACTGTGAACTCACTGTGAAGCAGTGCTCTCTGTAGATCAGGATAGGCAATGGAATGCACAATCAGGCCACTGAAAATATAAAACAACCTATCCTAATCTTTTCTCCCTTCAGTGAGCTGGCCTGCTGTGCTTTGGACGAGTGGCTGCATTTTCGCTTTTGTCAGCTGTGGCTTTGTCAAAGCCTCTTCATAATTCAAATCTGCTTAATTCACTGGTGTTTTATCCCAGTTTGTGAATATGTTGTTTGCCCTACAGATACAGGTGCAAAGCAGTTCTAAAGTTCCCCCCATACAAGATTATAACTCCAAAAGCTACATTACAGACATTCCTAGAAAACATTGCATGATTTAATGCCTTCTTTTAGGCATGCTAGGAATTCTTGTGCCAACAGATCCTGCAGCACTCGCTGGAGGGCCTGTCTAGATCTTAAGTCAAAATGTACCATAGCTTGTAAAAAACTATATAGCAATAGTTGGTCTTCATATTCGTGCAATGTTCAGAGAATTGAGTGAGTCCTTTTGATTGAAATGACATCATGTTTGTAAGGAAATATTTCACTCAATGTGACTTTAACCCTTGCCCCGGTGGCGGGTACGAGCCACCTTCACCCTGGTGGGGGGCTAAAAGACCCCCACGATCTAAAAACTAAGAGAGCTAGAAAAAGCGCAAAACAGCAATCGAAAGCTCTTAAAAAATGATATCAAAAATACTTGGTCATTTTTCTTGTCAGGTCAATATCAAGGTCACCAGAGGTCAAAATAGGTCAAAATCGCTAATATGAGGTGTACTAAGAAAACCTCATATATCTCAGAAACTATGATAGCTAGAAACATTTTTCTAACACCATTCAAAGCTCTTGAGATGCGCGTTCTGTACAGTGGCATTCATTTTCGTGTGAGGTCAAAGCCTAGGGAGCTACAGGTCACTAAATATTGGGCATATTCTTGGGAATGTCCATAGCCACCCATGCATAAGGGCGTTTACTTTTTGCTAATAGCTTCCAAACCAAACAAGATACAGCCATAGTTTATGCACCATTGCAATCCTTTTGTCAATACGAATCGAATGATATATGATATTGCTATGCCAGGTCAAATTTAAGAATTTGACCTGACCCAGGTCAACGGTCTGACCCAACTTGACCTGGTATAGTCTTGATGTATATCATTTGACTTCCAGTGACTATACAAACACTTCGGTGACAAAATAAAAGCTCTATCTTAGTTCATTCAAAATTTATAGAGAAAAACACCAAAAATGCTTATTTGACCTAAGGTGACCTTTTAAAGGTCACAAGTCAATTTTTTGGTATCAGCTTCAGAAATGGGCTAAGAGCAAGTCGCAACCGATGTTTGAAGTTGATTCCATCCATACTTACTGAGAAAAGCTCATTTCGTGATTTTCCCCATGTATTGACAATGGGGAGGTCATGCTCTGCACATGACCTTAGGTCACCAATATCAAAATCCCGGAACAAATGTTGTAGCTCCTGGTGGGCCCAATATGTGGTAAGAGTTTCAACTTGATCGATTAACCCTTCTCTTAGTTATGCGGTCCTAAGTATTTTTTGAGGTGAGGTCACTTCACCTGGCCTGGTGACCTGACCTGATATGACCTTGAGCCAAAATTTTCAGGAAAGATGTAAAAATGATGAGGGAACAGCTAGACCAAGTTTGGCGGCGCTGCGCGCCGCCGTTTTTTGGTCACTTCGGAAAACCCGAGGGGGTCTAAAAGACCCCCACCCGGCGAAGGTTAAAGGTAAAGTCATAAAGAACCAGTAGTTTCTTGATTCAGTTGTCTGAAAAGTGGGCATGGAATCTGTAGCATGTAAGGAGTGAGAGATTGCCTATGCAAGTAGGCCAGGTCAATGCAGTAAGCATTGTATTTTGTGAAGAATCTGGCTTCAGTGCTTGAGCTTTTAGCTTTATTTGGATTTATTAGAAATTTCAGCATAAATTTTAAGCACAGCAGTATTTGCTGTCCAACCTCTGTTGGGTTTGGAATCGTCTGGTGGTGTTCCTGGTCCGGTCGGTGCGTTGGTGGGGGACCTGCTGGTGCCGTAATCCTCCGCCACCATGAGGGGCTCGCGATGGAGCTTGCCTGCTGCAGGGGCCGCGCCGCCTGCACGATGGTGGGCCGTCGAACGATACTGGCGGTGGTTGCTGCAGTGGAGCCGGGCCGGCGCCAGTTGGGGGCGGCACTCTCTGATGCTCCCTCTGCTCGGGATGCGGGTGCCTCGCGTCCGGTGAGCCAGTGGCAGATTCGGCCTTGCCTGCTTGGGGCTGCGCATGATGTGAGTGGGTGTTCTCCTCTCACCTGGAGGTGGGAGTCCGGGCGTGGAGGCACCGAACCGACTCGAGAACTGAGTTCTGCTGTTCTGGAGACCGATGACTGAGGAGGGCAACTAGTCACTGCATTCTGATCTCGGGATACCTATCTCGACTGGGTGACTGAGTTCTGCTACTCCGGCAACAGATGACTGGGGAGGTCAGCTGGTCTCGGCATCTCGGTCGTCTGATGGGTCCTCCACATGCCCTCCGGGCGTGGGAGCTGGTGCGAGAGGCGACGATGGAGACCGACCGGCGGGCCGGGTAGCGGCGCCGCCTTGTGCTGCTTCTTCTCTGGTGGCCTGATAGGGGCATCGGCGGCGGGCGATGGGAGGAGCGTCCTCGTTCGTCTCTGGCGGCCTGACGAGGGCGACGGGTGGGGAGGGGATCGATCTCGTCTCTAAGTGTGATGAATCTCCATTTCTCGACTGAGGGCAGGTGTCATTCTGATGACGAGTGATCGTTACTAACTCATGCCGATTCTGTTTGCTCATGGCTAATGAAAGTGTACAAATTTCCAGTTCTCGGCTTGCGGCTCCCTATTCTGGAATCCTGTAGCCCTGGTTTTCGTTTATGGGGCTGCTCTGGAGCGGGCACCTTGTGAGCCCCTGTGCGGATGTGTTGAGAGGTGGTACCTTCCTATAGACTACGCTGGGTACCTGCTTATCCCCTGCGACTGCGAGCTGCTGGCGCCGCTTTTGTCCGCCTAGAGCTGCCCCGACGAGATGAGTGATTTACTATGGTATCGTAATTAATATGTCAACGCTTGTCCTCATCGTAGACGACCAATCCAGGCTACAAATCCGGTCGGTCTAGCTATGCTGGGAGATCGCTGGTATGACTCCTTGGTTTTGTTTGAAGGGGGCTATGTCCCTATGTGAATGTCTTGGGTACATGCGAGGGGTTTGACTGGTGGTCGCGCGTGCCGCCGAGGTCGTCGTGTCACTGCTGGGTGCTGCGGCTTTGGTGTGGCGGTTGTTCCGTGTGCCCGCCGGCGGAGCTTCTGCGCGTCGGGCTCGGCGGTGTGGCGCTCGTCATCTCGGCGGCCTTTTGTGGGATCCGTCCTCTGTTGCGCCTGGCTCGGGCGGCGGCCGTGCCGGTGGTGGCACTAACGATTGGTTCCCGGGACCTCTCGGCTCTGCCACCTGCGGGGCGGCTGCTTGCTCCCACTAGGTGCATTTATGCGGGGGGGCGGATATCGCTTGTCAGTGCGAGTGGCGCCCCCTTGTGGTTGCCTGGCCCGGACTGGCTTGTGGGGTGGTGACCTCTATAACGGTTTTACTGTGCACTTCTCGGCATCCCCGACTAGCTTTTAACGTTTTTAGCATGTACCGGCATTAATTTTACTGCATTTCATCATTGTAGCAAATATATGTATGGATGGAAATTGCTGTGAAGTCAAATTGAATGTCAGAAGGCTAGTCTGAAAATATGGCAGCAATTTGTCATATCTTTTGGGGTAGCCTTTTGGTAAATTTAATTGTCTTGTTAAGCATTTCAGGCAAAGGAGTCAGATTAAGGCTAACTCAGGAAGCTGTGGTAAAGTATGCTTTCAAGTTGGGCAGATTTTTCTGGAAGCGATTTTACTGCGGCTCCCAGTTAGCATGTGGAGGAGACAAGTCTTGTTCTTAGAACAAACAATTTTCCTCTCTTTAACAAACTTCCAGTGAACGAGATTCGGGCACCATGCTGTGTTTGGGACCCTGGGCCAGCTTTTTAGTTGTCCCATCCACATTCTCAAGCTCTGTGTCCCAAAATAGAATTTCCTCTAGGGTGTGCTCTAATTCCGCATAGAATTTCCACTAAAGGGCAGATAATTATTATGTGCAGGTGCTGGAAGACGTAATTTCAAAAGCATTCTTATATGCAAGGAATACATTTTCTGTTTTAACAGACCCAAAATATTAATTTAATAGTCCATCCTATGGTCATATGAACAGCAGTCGTAGCTCGTCCATTTCTAAGTAGCTTGAAAAAGTTATCGCCACTTTTATCGCTCTCCATCAAATTCTTGTGTTGAATAATCTCACAGCAATATGGCCCAATATGCCTGTACCTTTACTTGCTGTCAGACCTTATTGATAGGTGTCAACAGTTCAACGTCTGTAAAGCATCCAACGAACAAAACACATCAACGTCAAGTATAAGCCGTTATACGTCGTCATCGGCTTCTGACCCGGTGTGACCTGGTGTGCCCGCAGGCAGTGAGGCCGGCCGGGGATGAGTGACCAGCACCAAGGGCCGCTAGCGGCCGGCCGCGGCGGCGCTGCCTCAGGCGAGGTCAGCCACGTGTCGCAGCTCTCCCAGGACCTGGCGCTGCTTTGTCGCACGGAGGAGTTCAGCGACGTGGTGCTGGTCGTAGACGGACACCGGTTCAGCGCCCACCGCGCCGTGCTGGCCGCCCGCAGCGACTACTTTCGGTACGCGGCTGATACTGGAGGAAACAGGGGCGGGAAAGGCATTTGCTCCCATTTGACCTGAAATGTATGAACGATTTGTCCCACGTACTTCTTAAAAGTCATTTGAAATATGTATTGTTTATCAGGAAGAGTTTTTGCACTAAGTGGTATACAATTTGGACATGCTCGTTTTCAGTGTATAATAAGTCAAAACATAATTTGCAATGACTTCTAGTGAAGCCTTTATAATGTGAGCCTGATCGTGAGCAAAGAGCAGATCTGGTAGGTCGCGGGCTTCAGGTTACTGGTGGTACGTTTAGGCGCCCCTCTGATCGTTTGTGCCGTCCATCATCAGTGTTTCGCCCGTCCGAGTGTCCCTCTTCCTACGGGAAAACCCGGATCCGCCCATGGCTGTAAGTTTCTTCTCCGGAAATACACTGAGTCGCTTCTGGTGTCTCCGCAGGGCGCTGCTGTTTGGGGGTATGAGAGAGTCCTGGGAGAAGGAGGTCACTCTGAGCGGCGCCGCTGTCGAGCCTTTCCGCGTGCTCATACAATATATCTACACTGGCCAGATGTCTCTCAACGTGCTCAAGGTTAGTGCTGGGGAGCGCGATGGCGTAAAACAATGAAACATGTTTCTTACGTATATTGAATGCTCTGGCTGTGTTATCAAGTTTCATAGGTATTTGTCTGACACCAGGAGTTTTGTTAGTTTCTCCTCACACAAAATATGTTGCTGGGTGCATCCATAACTACCCTGCCTTTCAGCGCCTTTGTATTATTCAGTTCGTATTCATTGAGGGTGTAAGATCGTCAAGCCGGTCCCACTATTTAAGTTTTTAGCATTCAGCTGCTCACGTTCATTAGATAGTTCTATGCATGTACAGCTACAGCAGCAAGAAATCCCATAACATGTCTGTGCTAACTCTGTCAGCCATGTTGCATGATCCGTGCTGTCTTCTAGTCCCAGAGACAATTAATTGTCCGAACTGCCGGCTCTCTCATGTCCATCGGATAGTTTGTAGACCGTCGAAGACCTGAACACCCAGCCGTGTCCGCCAGGAGGAGGTGGTGCTGGAGATGCTGGCGCTGGCCCACCAGTACGGCTTCTGCCAGCTGGAGGAGGCGGTCTCGCAGTACCTGGAGGCGGCCGTCCGCATCTCTAACGTCTGCCTGATCCACGATCTGGCCTCGCTGTACCAGCAGTCGCCGCTGCTGACCGTCTGCCAGCAGTTCATGGACAAACACGCGCTGGCCGTGCTCCAGCACGCCAGCTTCTGCCAGATGTCCGCCGTAAGTCCCTGCTGCTGTTTCTGGGGTTTAATGGGCCTGGTTGTGGGAACGACAGCACCTGCCAGTTCGCAGACCTGTGTAAGTGTTGAAAGGTGAGCCCCTTTTTTGTCAAGTTTGTTGTTTTGATTAGGAAACAGCCAATCATTCGACATGGTTGGAATCCTGGTAGGATATAGGCCTTTATCTATAAAACTATGGAGATTGACTCCGTCCAGAATCCGAAAGAGTTTTCCCAAAAGTTTTTAAGAAATTTGTCCTTGATGCCAAAGTTTGTTTTCCGGGAGGGCGCTCCTCTAGCTCCCAATCTCTTAATGAAAGATTTGTCCCGAGCACCACACCTGTTGTGCTGAGACATGATGACGTATGTAACCCCCTGGAAGCAAAGCTCTTATTTTCGTCAACTACTTAAATCGTGCAATGGAGGGAGAAAATAGCAGGGTGGTGGCTCCGCTTACCTGTAATAACTTGATAAGTAAGACGGCCTATGAACGTGATCCAGAAAGTCACTGCGCCGTCGTGTGATTCAGCCATAATATTTTCGTTAGTCTCGGCGCCATTTGATAATGCTACCGGCTTCATGGCGTGCGCACTGACGGTGCGGTGTTTGTACTGGCTGTTCGGCTTCCATACTGAATCGTATGTTCGGCGTGTGTACCCATTGTGCAGTGTGCGAACTGGTATTTCAGAGTTTACACTGACCGTGCGGCGTCTGTAGTTTGGCCTCGTAACGTGTTTCGGTTTGTGAAGGGATGGTGCGGTGTCTGTACTGACGGTGCGGTGTATCTGCTGATGGTGCGGTGTCTGTACTGGCAGTGCAGTGTCTCTACTGACGTTGTGGTGTCTGTACTGACGGTGCGGTGTCTGTACTGACGGTGCGGTGTCTGTACTGACAATGTGCTGTATCTGCTGACTGTTCTGTGTATCTGCTGTCGGTGCGGTGTCTGTACTGACGGTGCGGTGTCTGTACTGACGATGTGTTGTATCTGCTGACGGTTCTGTGTATCTGCTGTCGGTGCGATGTCTGTACTGACGGTGCGCTGCCTGTACTGACGGTTCGGTGTCTGTACTGACAGTGCGGTGTTTATACCAACGGTGCGATGTCTGTACGGACGGTGCGGTGTCTGTACTGACGGTGCGGTGTCTGTACTGACGGTGCGGTGTCGGTACTGATGGTGCGGTGTCTGTACTGACGGTGCGCTGCCTGTACTGACGGTTCAGTGTCTGTACTGACAGTGCGGTGTTTATACCAACGGTGCGATGTCTGTACGGACGGTGCGGTGTCTGTACTGACAGTGCGGTGTTTGTACTGACGGTTCGGTGTCTGTACTGACAGTGCGGTGTTTATACCAACGGTGCGATGTCTGTACCGACGCTGCGGTGTCTGTACTGACAGTGCGGTGTTTGTGCTGACGGTGCGGTGTCTGTACTGACGGTGCGGTGTCTGTACTGAAGGTGCGGTGTCTGCACTGACGGTGCGGTGTATCTGCTGTCGGTGCGGTGTTTGTACTGACGGTGCGGTGTATCTGCTGTCGGTGCGGTGTTTGTACTGACGGTGCGGTGTCTGTAAATGCGGTGCGCTGTCTTTACTGACGGTGTGATGCATGTGCTGACTGTGCGGTGTTTGTACCGACGGTGCGGTGTCGGTACTTACGGTGCGGTGTATGTACTGACGGTGCGGCGTCTGTACTGACGGTGCGCTGCCTGTACTGACGGTTCGGTGTCTGTACTGACAGTGCGATGTTTGTACAGACGGTGCGATGTCTGTACGGACGGTGCGGTGTCTGTACTGACAGTGCGGTGTTTGTACTGACGGTGCGCTGTCTTTACTGACGGTTCGGTGTCTGTACTGAAGTTGCGGTGTCTGTACTGAAGGTGCGGTGTCCGTACTGACAGTGCGGTTTCTGTACTGACGGTGCGCTGTCTGTACTGACGGTGCGAGGTATCTGCTGACGGTGCGGTGTCTGTACTGACGGTGCGGTGTCTGTACTGACGGTGCTGTGTATCTGCTGACGGTGCGGTGTCTGTACTGACGGTGCGGTGTCTGTACTGACGGTGCGGTTTCTGTACTGACGGTGCGCTGTCTGTACTGACGGTGCGAGGTATCTGCTGTCGGTGCGGTGTCTGTACTGACGGTGCGCTGTCTGTACTGACGGTGCGGTGTCTCTACTGGCGGTGCGAGGTATCTGCTGACGGTGCGGTGTGTGTACTGACGGTGCGGTGTCTGTACTGACGGTGTGGTGTCTGTACTGACGGTGCGGTGTCTGCGCTGACGGTGCGGTGTCTGTGCTGACGGTGCGGTGTGTGTACTGACGGTGCGGTGTCTGTACTGACGGTGCGGTGTCCGTACTGACAGTGCGGTTTCTGTACTGACGGTGCGCTGTCTGTACTGACGGTGCGAGGTATCTGCTGACGGTGCGGTGTCTGTACTGACGGTGCGGTGTCTGTACTGACGTTGCGGTTTCTGTACTGACGGTGCGCTGTCTGTACTGACGGTGCGAGGTATCTGCTGACGGTGCGGTGTCTGTACTGGCCGGTGCGGTGTCTGTACTGACGGTGCTGTGTATCTGCTGACGGTGCGGTGTCTGTACTGACGGTGCGCGCTGTCTGTACTGACGGTGCGCTGTCTGTACTGACGGTGCGAGGTATCTGCTGTCGGTGCGGTGTCTGTACTGACGGTGCGCTGTCTGTACTGACGGTGCGGTGTCTCTACTGGCGGTGCGAGGTATCTGCTGACGGTGCGGTGTGTGTACTGACGGTGCGGTGTCTGTGCTGACGGTGCGGTGTCTGTGCTGACGGTGCGGTGTCTGTACTGACGGTGCGGTGTCTGTCCTGTCCCACTGACGGTGCTGTGTATCTGCTGGCGGTGCGGTGTCTGTACTGACGGTGCGGTGTCTGTACTGACGGTGCGGTTTCTGAACTGACGGTGCGCTGTCTGTACTGACGGTGCGAGGTATCTGCTGTCGGTGCGGTGTCTGAACTGACGGTGCGGTGTCTCTACTGGCGGTGCGAGGTATCTGCTGACGGTGCGGTGTGTGTACTGACGGTGCGGTGTCTGTGCTGACGGTGCGGTGTCTGTGCTGACGGTGCGGTGTCTGTGCTGACGGTGCGGTGTCTGTACTGACGGTGCGGTGTCAGTACCGACGGTGCGCTGTCTGTACTGACGGTGCGAGGTATCTGCTGACGGTGCGGTGTCTGTGCTGACAGTGCGGTGTCTGTACTGACGGTGCGCTGTCTGTACTGACGGTGCGGTGTCTGTGCTGACGATGCGGTGTCTGTACTGACGGTGCGGTGTCTGTGCTGACGGTGCGGTGTCTGTACTGACGGTGCGGTGTCTGTACTGACGGTGCGGTGTCTGTGCTGACAGTGCGGTGTCTGTACTGACGGTGCGCTGTCTGTACTGACGGTGCGGTGTCTGTGCTGACGATGCGGTGTCTGTACTGACGGTGCGGTGTCTGTGCTGACGGTGCGGTGTGTGTACTGACGGTGCGGTGTCTGTACTGACGGTGCGGTGTATCTGCTGACGGTGCGCTGTCTGTACTGACGGTGCGGTGTCTGTGCTGACGATGCGGTGTCTGTACTGACGGTGCGGTGTCTGTGCTGACGGTGCGGTGTCTGTACTGACGGTGCGGTGTCTGTACTGACGGTGCGGTGTCTGTGCTGACGGTGCGGTGTCTGTACTGACGGTGCGGTGTCTGTGCTGACGGTGCGGTGTCTGTGCTGACGGTGCGGTGTCTGTACTGACGGTGCGGTGTGTGCGCAGGACGGTGTGCGGGAGCTGATCTCCCGCGACTCGTTCTGTGCGCCGGAGGTGGAGATATTCCGGGCGGTGAGCCGGTGGACGGCCGCCAGTCCCGGCGCCGACGCCACCGCCCTGCTGGCCGCCGTCCGGCTGCCGCTCATCAGCATGCAGGTGGGAGGCTGCCCTGGACTGCACCTGCTGTTGTACAGCTCAACCGTCTGTGGGTCGGCTCGGAGGCCGTTACAGGCGATCAGTCGCTGTAGTTCCGTTCGAATTCACCAGATGTCACTGAGTATGATCGGTTTTGCCCAAAATCAGATGCTCGGAGCTGAATAATTTGCTTTGGATGTTAGAGTTACCGCGCACATTGGAGGCCTTGAATAGTGTCTGATCGGTGTCCTGTAAAACCGTTTATTTAATGGGCTGTAACCAGAAATATTTGTGTGTTTATAGTTTATTTTCTTGTACCTGAAAGAGCGCAGTGAAGGTAGCCAATCTCACATTTATGACGTCCATTGAGCTGTATTCGTTGTTATGTATATTTTACCCCGCGGATAGAAATGACGACCGGCGGTAATCTCCTTTGCTGTCGTCGCCAGGACCTTGTGAACGTGGTGCGGCCCTCCAACGTGATGAGCTCGGACGCTATCCTGGACGCCATCAAGGCCAAGGTGGAGAGCCGGGACCGCGACCTGCCGTACCGAGGACACTGCCGTGAGTGGCGCGGCGCCGGTGGTACCAGTGTCGGGGTGGGGGGATGTTTGGCTCCGGCTGCACTGTTAAGATGTTCTGCATTCTACTCAGAATTGTTCTACACTTCTCTCATTGGCTTCCCTAGTGGGACGTTCTCTCTTGTCTTAATCGTTATTAATACGGAGTTATTCGGTTATTTCACTGTTTAAAGGACATCATCGTGCCGGGAGGGCTGGGGACCACCTCTCTACAGCCTGCGGCAGCGGTCGTCTGTACAGATGTGCCACCAGTGCTGGCCCCCTCCCCCGCAGTTCCGGACGAGAACGTGTGTCAGACGCGGAACGGGGCGCAGACGGTGCGCGGCGACCTGCGCTCCTTCCTGCTCAACGGCGACTCGTCGGCCTTCGACATGGAGCGCGGCTTCACGCGGCACAGTATCGTGGAAGGCGGTGCGTACCCGTGGAGCCGGGCCTGCCCCGCCGCCCGCTCTCCGCAGCTGGATACTGCTCAGGGTTCGTGGGACCGGGCCGCGCCGCACGGCGGAGGCGTGACGGCGTCCGGAACCGCAGCCGCCGGTATATCATTGTCTCCTCCAAGGAGGGATTTGTCGTTGCTTAGTGGTGGCGTGCGTTCCAAATATCTAGACCTGTTGGATTCAAACACGCATATTTGGCGGACGAACAATCACGTATCGAGGGTATGCTGATTGGTATGGTTGTAAAAACGATACAACGGGAGCCGGCATGTGTTTATGTGTGCACAATTTACTCATAATACAGCGGTCCGACCCTGAGCCGTTTTCAGGCGACGACAACTGTATCGAAGTGCGACTGGGCATGCCCTGCATCATCAACCACATCCGGATGCTGCTCTGGGACAAGGACATGCGCTCCTACTCCTACTACGTGGAGGTGTCGATGGACGAGAGTGACTGGGTGCGCGTGGTGGACCACTCGCGCCACCACTGCCGCTCCTGGCAGACGCTGTTCTTCTCGGCGCGCGTGGTGCGCTCCATCCGGGTGGTGGGCACCAACAACACGGTCAACAGGATGTTCCACCTGGTGTCGCTGGAGGCCAGCTTCGCCACTCACACCGAGCCCGTCGTCAACGGACTGATCGGTGAGCGCTGGGGAAAGCCGCGGAGTGAAGTTGAAGGATTCGTTTTGTGGTTTACACGCGTTGGGATGGAAAATAACGGAGCGATGGTCCAATGGTGGAGCAAGTCGGTGTTTGAATTGTTACAAAATTATCTGCAGTGTTTTTTATGCAGTGGAATGGAGGGTGCTAAAATAATTAAAAATAAGCCTATCAAAAACGCATCTTGTTTGCTTATTTTTATTGTTAACACCCCTAATCCGTCATTTAGCATCGCTGGTGGGACATCAGCCGGCTGATCAGCCAGTGAGCCGCGGCCCGCAGTACCAGCCCTTCAGTCCGGTCTGTGGTGTTGCAGCTCCCCGGGAGAACGTGGCCACGCTGGCGCGCTCGGCGATGGTGATAGAGGGCGTGTCGCGGTCCCGGCACGCGCTGCTGAACGGCGACACGGACAAGTACGACTGGGACCACGGCTACACCTGCCACCAGCTGGGCAGCGGCAGCGTGGTCGTCCAGCTGGGACAGCCCTTCCTGCTGTCCAGCCTGCGGTCAGTGGTGCCGCAGAGCGCGCCGACCGCCTGCTAGTGAGAAACTAGAATCACTGATGCACGGTCGGTATTACATACATTATTATTTTATTGCTATCGTACCTTTCATCGGGTATCGAGTCGTTCAAGGATGAGGTGTTTGAGAGCTCCACGCTTAATTATCATAAGCATCATTACCTAGTTCCCTAAAGCTCCAGTTTTACGAATGAGCTGTAAAAATATCCTACCCTGGACGGTTCGGCTACGTAGGGTAGAAACTATAGTCATAAAACCGACAGTATACGAATAAACTTGAAGGGAGAGTTTGTTAGTTAAGGACTTTTTAAGGCGTTCTGTGCAAGGCACCTTTTCCCGCCTCTAGAATTGAAAAGAGGCTACTGAATGCTGTAGATGATTCGGAAACGATTATGTGGTTTTATTGTGAAAGGACATAGGTCACTGAAGTCTGTCAGGCACGCGAAATATGCCAGCTGTTAATGTGGTACGGCATGCACACCATGCGGTATTGGTGGCGTAACTGAAGTCCTCTCCATTACTAGTAGCAGCGACGTGAGTTTTTTATCACTTGTGGGCACCAGCTGATCCCATTTGTTTGCTTTTTTCTAATATGGATGCTGCAACCTCTCCATCCCTGCCCGGGGCTAGCCATTTCGTCTCAGCGACGTGGTACTTACAGCGTCAACGGGTAACAACGGCCGCCCCCGGACCGCGATACTTGCAGCGCCGGTTTAGCACCCGTCAGAATCCCACCCCCGTCCGCTGGTGACCGACTGCTGGCCCGCAGACTCCTGCTGTGGGACATCGACGACCGCACGTACGGCTACTACATCGAGGTGTCGACCAACCAGCGCGACTGGACCATGGTGTGCGACCGGTCCCGCTCTCTGTGCCGCTCCTGGCAGGTGGTCACCTTCCGCCGCCGCCCCGTCGTCTTCATCCGCATCGTGGGCACCCGCAACTCCGCTAATGAGGTACGTCACGCGGCGGCGCCAGCGCGGCTGCCGAAGGTAGCGCTGACGGTGAAGGTGTAGCTAGCGGGTTTGGAATTTTGGTCAGCCGCCACGATGAATATCTCACGGAGCAACAAAAGTGGTGCAATTTCAGAGACAATTTTTCAATGTTGGACGCTTGGGGAAAATTTATGTCAACTTTTTGGCGATGAAAAAAAGTGATTGACTCGGATTGGAGCTCTGTTTGATTCTAGAAATTAATGTACCTGATTCTGTTTTGTTTTTTCCACGTGATATGAAAACATCGCCAACGAGTGGGGCGGGCACCAGTCCCAAGAGGCGCTATTTTACTTCGTCGTCTTGCCTTACGTGTTGTAACTAGAATCTTTCTGATGTGCGGATTCATAATGTTCATTGTTTTTCGTCTTGAGCCCGTTTCTAATTTCAATTCTCAATGATTCAAAATTAGTAAATCTGGTATGATCTAGCGTCGCTCCGGGCAGGTCCTCTACTACCCTGGACAGGCCCAGCTACCTCTGTTTGTGACGCGTTCCCGTTCCGGCTCAGTCTGCGTCCGCCAGTCTGGGGGTCCGGTGTGATACAGACCTCACCCCGGCAGGTGTTCCACTGCGTCCATTTCGAGTGTCCGGCAGCCTGTGGGTCCGGTGTGATACAGAGCTCACCCCGGCAGGTGTTCCACTGCGTCCATTTCGAGTGTCCGGCAGCCTGTGGGGGTCCGGTGTGATACAGAGCTCACCCCGGCAGGTGTTCCACTGCGTCCATTTCGAGTGCCCGCCAGCCTGTGTGGGTCCGGTGTGATACAGAGCTCACCCCGGCAGGTGTTCCACTGCGTCCATTTCGAGTGTCCGCCAGCCTGTGGGTCCGGTGTGATACAGAGCTCACCCCGGCAGGTGTTCCACTGCGTCCATTTCGAGTGTCCGGCAGCCTGTGGGGGTCCGGTGTGATACAGAGCTCACCCCGGCAGGTGTTCCACTGCGTCCATTTCGAGTGTCCGCCAGCCTGTGGGTCCGGTGTTATACAGACCTCACCCCGGCAGGTATTCCACTGCGTCCATTTCGAGTGTCCGGCAGCCTGTGGGGGTCCGGTGTGATACAGACCTCACCCCGGCAGGTGTTCCACTGCGTCCATTTCGAGTGTCCGCCAGCCTGTGGGTCCGGTGTGATACAGACCTCACCCCGGCAGGTGTTCCACTGCGTCCATTTCGAGTGTCCGCCAGCCTGTGGGGGTCCGGTGTGATACAGACCTCACCCCGGCAGGTGTTCCACTGCGTCCATTTCGAGTGTCCGCCAGCCTGTGGGTCCGGTGTGATACAGACCTCACCCCGGCAGGTGTTCCACTGCGTCCATTTCGAGTGCCCGCCAGCCTGTGTGGGTCCGGTGTGATACAGAGCTCACCCCGGCAGGTGTTCCACTGCGTCCATTTCGAGTGTCCTGCAGCCTGTGGGGGTCCGGTGTGATACAGACCTCACCCCGGCAGGTGTTCCACTGCGTCCATTTCGAGTGTCCGCCAGCCTGTGGGTCCGGTGTGATACAGACCTCACCCCGGCAGGTGTTCCACTGCGTCCATTTCGAGTGTCCGGCAGCCTGTGGGGGTCCGGTGTGATACAGACCTCACCCCGGCAGGTCTTCCACTGCGTCCATTTCGAGTGTCCGGCAGCCTGTGGGGTCCGGTGTGATACAGACCTCACCCCGGCAGGTCTTCCACTGCGTCCATTTCGAGTGTCCGGCAGCCTGTGGGGGTCCGGTGTGATACAGACCTCACCCCGGCAGGTGTTCCACTGCGTCCATTTCGAGTGTCCGGCAGCCTGTGGGGTCCGGTGTGATACAGACCTCGCCCCGGCAGGTGTTCCACTGCGTCCATTTCGAGTGTCCGGCAGCCTGTGGGGTCCGGTGTGATACAGACCTCACCCCGGGAGGTGTTCCACTGCGTCCATTTCGAGTGTCCAGCCTTTGGGGGTCCGGTGTGATACAGACCTCACCCCGGCAGGGTTTCACTGCGTCCATTTCGAGTGTCCGCCAGCCTGTGGGGGTCCGGTGTGATACAGACCTCACCCCGGCAGGTGTTCCACTGCGTCCATTTCGAGTGTCCGGCAGCCTGTGGGGGTCCGGTGTGATACAGGCCTCACCCCGGCAGGTGTTCCACTGCGTCCATTTCGAGTGCCCGGCCCAGTGCGACCTGGAGAAGCAGCTGGCGACAGAGCTGGAGGCGAGCTCTGTGTCCTCGCCTGTCCGAGAGGTGGGGCCGGCCGGCGAGCCGGGCGCCGCCCCGGAGGCCGTTGTCGGCGCCGTCGGAGGCGTCAGACAGTTCTCCTTCGAGCAGGACAGGTGGGAGGCGGCCGAGGAGAGCGATCCGGAGCCGGCCTACGGCGCAGAAGGCGGAGGAGAGCCCTGAGATCTGTACTGACCGGAGGCTGGCGTGTTCCAGTCCGGTGCGCTTGTTGATAATTCGCCTACCAGTGAGCTTGTTTGATGCCGAGTCTTGGTTGAAGGGTATCGGCATATAATTCGTTACCAGTCCCGCAGTCAGCGTAGGTCCATCTCAGGCATCGGCGTCCGCCCCGCAGAGCAGTAGGTCGATGGCGCTGGCAGACGTCCCGGCTGCAGGGCAGGACATCCACTGTGTCTATTTCGGCGGACGCCCAAGGTGAAAGGGGAATAGGCCATTTCAGTGGAATGAAAAATAAAACTAGGGCAATACCAGTGTGGAAATATGAAAATCACGTTCTGTTTCCACCTTCAACCACTCAGAACAAAAATATGAACTTTTTTCTTACTACCCCGGGTCAAACTTAAGCACCGAGTGTAATTACGGTCTCTAGGGTGCCACTCGCGGCATATAGCGTTACAATGAGCGCTGCCATTGCTAACACATGAAATGACCGGCATGGTAGTCGGATTTCGACCAGTGAAGTTTTTGCAGCCAGATGGAGCCAGATTCCTGGTTTCAACTAGGGATTTAAGACCCTTTATTTTGAGCTTTAAATTGCACGGAAATCTGATACAGTGAGCTGTGGGTGAAATGAAATACGCCAATAGTGCTTTCTGGGCACGCTCCACAAAACTGTTATCTCAGTTCAAATCCCAATTGAAAAGTGGGACATTCCCTTTAGCAAATGAGGTATCCCAGGGGCCATCAGCTCTGCCGTCGCGGGCTGTTGGGTGACTGGACTGGGTGGCGTACGAGTGGATGAAAGGTAGACGTTAGCGACCAGATGTACGAGCAATACGAGCCCGTGATGGCGTGGTGAGCGCCGGAAAACACCGGATCTATATTTTATTCACCTTTTTGTGCTGCTTCAATGATGCTTCACGGCCTACGATGGTTTGACTTTTTGGAAATTTGCCTTCTTAGATGTTAAACTCCGCTCTATTCTCATTTCACAAGATGGACTCTTAATCACATTGTTCTACATCTCGAAAAGAGACAAGTTTAAGCGCCAGAACGTGGGTATAAAATCAGCAGTGCGCTTTAAGCAGTGACGTCGCGGAGCATCCTCCGAGTAGGAATTAGTGAGAGTTCGGTGACCCGGCTGCCCCCGTCTTCGGCTGCTTGCCCGGTCGATAACCCGCCAGCTCTAGTCAACCGCGCGTACAAGTGTCGTCCCCGACGTACAAGTGTCGTCTTCGACACATTCTGTGGTCAGTGCGCAGGCGCGAAGCCGGTCAGGCGGAAAACGGGAGCATTTTCACTGCTTCTGCCGTCTTGAAAAGGGTTGAAGGCTGTGTGTTTGTGTGTGAGTGGGTTTCAGCTCACTCTCTGCAGCGTCGAAGGATGTATTTTAATATTTATTTGTTGATAAACTTCGCTGGGCGATGGTTGTTATGCATTGTAGTCGTGGAGGAGGCAAACCTTGCGGATATCTAGCTCTTAGGATGACTGGGCAAATCGTTGTTCTTTGCTGGCTGCTGACTGAATCATTCGCTTTTGAGACAGACAGTCCTCCTTCCAGTTTGAGTCTAAATGGTAAAAGAAAGAGGAATTTTCTCGTATGTACGTTTTTGGTGGTGCGGAGACTTGAAATGTTAGTGTGAAATGCAAATAAATTAGACTAGAAATAATGACTTCTTCTATGACTGATGAATCGCACACATGCCCCAATGCTTCTCAGAAAGTCGCCGAAAAACGCCTGCATAAGTGATCTGCTGTACCTGGCGTGTTCCAAAGCAAACGAGAAAAAGGCGTCCGGTGGATTTCGTTCCAGTGCGGTCACTTCCCATAAATCAGCACAGTGGTTACACGAAGACGCACTGGCCCGAAAACACATTCCATCATAGCTTTATGACATTAAATACAAAGCACATTCAAAAACACTTGGTGACCATGGTCATATAGCTGATCGCAGTAAATCTTAGAGCAGCACGGATGCCGTACATGAACAAACAAACGGCTTAATGCCTCATCACAGGAGCTATCACAGCCGAACCATCAAAAGCCCGGGTCCCAGTCGGTGGTCTGTTTCTGTTGGGAGGTCCCGAAGCAGACGAGAGTATCTCCCGAGTGAAAGCGCACCTCCGGATCGTCCAGCATCAGACCACACTCCACGTCCTTCTTGATTGTGTCCACTTCGCTCTTGAGGTGGCGCATCGAAGCTAGTTTTCCTGCAATGAAAATCAGTATGTCAGCACGCCGGGCAAACGGCGACATCTACGTTCGCACGCACACTGGAAGAGCTCGCCCCGCAACTGTTCTCTTCTGAGTACCTTTGACCCCAACCGATTAGCGAGACTAGCCGGGGGCCGGTCGGCCGGAGATGTCGTAGGACACGCTCCGGCTCCTTGTGTGATACGGTCGTTTGGTGTGGAGCCTAGATGGATTAATTATACCACAGTGGATCTAATGCAGCCAGCAATGTGACATCCTAGGGTTCCCACCGACAAGGCACGCCATCTCCTTCTTCGGGGCGCATCTTTTAAGAAGGAGCGTCTATTCATTCACAGTGGGTGTGGCTTTACCTGCTCCCCTTCTTGTCCAATAACGATGAAGCCGAGGACCGGAGGCGAGTGTCCTACCTAAAACTTGAATTTTAACTGATGGGTGATAGTGAGATGCAGCAGGCCGATCAGCAGCCCCAAATTTTAGCATTCTCACTGCGTCCCCAGTCCGACCTCGCCCTCTCGGACTGTCCACCCTCGTGTAAGACTTCGCCCTCTCGGACCACTCTCCCTCGTGTAAGACCTCGCCCTCTCGGACCACTCACCTTCGTCTAAGACCTCGCCGTCTCGGACCACTCACCCTCGTGTTAAGATCTCGCCCTCTCGGACCACTCATCCTCGTGTAAGACCTCGCCCCCTGGGACCACTCACCCTCGTGTAAGACCTCGCCCTCTCGGACCACTCACCCTCGTGAAAGACCTCGCCCTCTCGGACCACTCACCCTCGTGTAAGACCTCGCCCTCTCGGACCACTCACCCTCGTGTAAGACCTCGCCCTCTCGGACTGTCCACCCTCTTGTAAGACCTCGCCCCTCCTGGGACCACTCACCCTCGTGTAAGACCTCGCCCTCTCGGACCACTCACCCTCGTGTAAGGTCTCGCCCCCTGGGACCACTCACCCTCGTGTAAGACCTCGCCCTCAGGGACCACTCACCCTCGTGTAAGACCTCGCCCTCTCGGACCACTCACCCTCGTGCAAGACCTCGCCCTCTCGGACTGTCCACCCTCGTGTAAGACCTCGCCCCTCCCGGACCACTCACCCTCGTGTAAGACCTCGCCCTCTCGGACCACTCACCCTCGTGTAAGACCTCGCCCTCTCGGACCACTCACCCTCGTGTAAGACCTCGCCCTCTGGGACCACTCACCCTCGTGTAAGACCTCGCTCCCTGGGACCATTCACCCTCGTCTAAGACCTCGCCCTCTCGGTCCACTCACCCTCGTGTAAGACCTCGCCCCTCTCCGGACCACTCACCCTCGTGTACGACCTCGCCCTCTCGGACCACTCACCCTCGTGTAAGACCTCGCCCTCTCGGACCACTCACCCTCGTGTAAGACCTCGCCCCTCTCGGACCACTCACCCTCGTGTAAGACCTCGCCCTCTGGGACCACTCACCCTCGTGTAAGACCTCGCTCCCTGGGACCATTCACCCTCGTCTAAGACCTCGCCCTCTCGGTCCACTCACCCTCGTGTAAGACCTCGCCCCTCTCGGACCACTCACCCTCGTGTACGACCTCGCCCTCTCGGACCACTCACCCTCGTGTAAGACCTCGCCCCTCTCGGACCACTCACCCTCGTGTAAGACCTCGCCCTCTCGGACCACTCATCCTCGTGTAAGACCTCGCCCCTCTCGGACCACTCACCCTCGTGTAAGACCTCGCCCTCTCGGACCAGTCT